>NW_004624753.1:268234-282560 GCF_000247695.1 Heterocephalus glaber
GTTTTTGACCATTTAGTATGATGTTGGCTGTTGGTTTTTCATAGATGGCTTTTATCAGATTGAGGTAGAGACCATCTATTCCAAATTTTGTAGGGTTTTTATCATAAATGCCTGTTGGATTTTGTTGAATGCTTTTTCTGCCCCTAATGATATGATCATGTGGTTTTTGTCAAAGGACAATGAATTAAATGAATTTCAATGAATTAAATCATAATAAAGATGTAATAACAATTCGTTAACCAAGGAGCATCCAGTCTATGAAATAGGAGGAGCTCTGTGTGCCCGGCAGCCATGCTGTGCACCTTGTAGCTTGGACCAGAGCAAGGAAAAAACATGGGACAAGTGGAAGACTGGCTCCTCTCCTCATAGGGTGGGAAGCAGGAACTCCACTGATTCTGGCTCCAGTGGACTAGGTCCCTTTGGAGCAGTAGATGTGAATCCCCCCGGGTTCTTTTGAAAACTAACTGATTTCTAAGTTTAGTCTGACTCTGTGATACTTGGTATGAGCCACTCCATTCTGGTCCGGTCTGGTCTACTGGGCCTGACACAGGAGCCCAGTCCAAAACTACGGCCTCTCGTGTGTTATATTTCACAAATTGCGTACATGGTATGCATTCTGTTTCTGCTGGATAGTGCTCCATTTCATCAGGAAAAATGTTTACAGCCTCTATGAATGCCAATCTGGATAGAGTTTGTGATCTTAAAAACACAACCATAAATAGGAACAAGTAAACAGGGAAATGTACATTAGGTTGTCACTAGTTACCCATGTGTGCTAGTGTGTGTCTGCAAGTAGGGCAGAGTGTTTCAACTGCCCTGAGTAGCTCTAAAAAGGAGTCTCTCAATTTCTAGGGCAGTGACACACAGCTACCACAGCGGCAGCACCAGGTGGAAAGAAGGCAGCCTTGCGAAGTCTGGAGCTCAGAAGAGGGGAGGCCCTCCTGGGAGGCAGAAGGACACTGCAACCTGTGCTTTGGAAAACATCTAAGGTGATCCTGGGCATGCTAAAGCTTGAGAACCATGTTCTAGACCAACTGAGCCAGATTTCCCAGACCCGGTCTGCTGGATCTTACCAAAGTACGCCAGCTTCTGCTGATACCTGGACTCTGTCTACAGAGTACATCGCCCAGGCAAACTAAATAAGGACTCAAATGAGGCCAACTGTCCTCAGTTTACAAGTGAGAGTCACACTGCCGCTCAGCAGAGGTAGCAATTTTTGTTAAATTTAAAACACCTTGCACTTAATTGACTGTCAATAAATATTTGGTCATTAATTGACTTTCAAGTTTTTGTAGGATATTTATTAGCTAAACACAGAAAGAAATGTATGCAGTGTTGGAGGAGCCACTGTGGGTGGCCCTCCAGGGTTGTCTGGTCCAAGCAGTCAGCCCCCTCCTCCACCTCTGCTCTGGTGACCCAAAGGCTTACACCAGCTGCCCTCTCCAGAGTCTCACCCTGGGCTGAGTGCAGCCAGTTCATGAGGAAGACGTGAGAGGCCACATCACCACCATCACCCACTGCATCTGTTCCTTAGCCTCTACACCCAGCAGTGCCCAATGCCTGATGGACACTTCACCTCCAGGTGGGACACAGCAGTGAAACTGAACTGCAAAGCTCCCATCCCCAGAGTGAGCCCAAGGACCACACCCACGCACAGCCCCACTGCTTCCTTACGTGGCCTTACCTCTCCCTTTACAACATTTCCTGACCAAGCCTCCTCATAAATCACACACAGATGAATCTCTGTCCAAGATCTCCCTGTAGGCAACTTGACTACGAAAAGGGATCACTGTATTGAAGTCTCCTGCTTTGTGTATTATCCACTGAGAATTGTAAAATAGTCTCCTCATTGCCCAGTCAATTTGAAAGGCTTCTCCCTGTTGTCAAGCAACAGATTAGGAAGGAATGCAAAATAATTGAATAATATCCAAAACGAAATGTATGTAACAGAGTAAATCTGTAAATATTCAGCTGTCCGAAAACTGCAACAGGTGTCGAGATGGGCTAACTACCCAGACAGATGTGACTCATTCCAAACCCCTCAAAGAGCCAAGAAAGAGGTGTGTTCATTTGCTGAGATGAGAGTAATGGTTTTTACCATTTGAAATCCTGGAAGCCTCTAAGAATTTGATGGGAGGTAGGGAGCCTATCTTCCAAAGAGGCATAAACACACACACACAGACACATACCTGGGAGAGTTCCTGCAGGTGACAAATTCAAGGCCGAGTTTGCCTTTTACTTCCCTAACCAAATATTACATATAGGTTTCATTCTGTGCCACTGTAGATTTACTGCTATCTGCTCTTCTAAATCTCTCTCATCTGTCACATGTGCTCCTGTTTCTAGTTGGTCAGAGATAATTACATTGTCTTCCGCTTCTTGAAAAACTTGAAGCGTATATACTCACAGTATGTAACCTTCCACATTAAAACGCTCCCTCTTTCCTGCCTCCCCCTGCCCCCGGGCTTCCACAAGCCCAAACCCCATCAGTCTTCCCTAGCCCTCCACTCTGCCCTCTCATTCTGCCTGAGAAACCCCGTCTCCACCTTCTCTCTTCAGACTTCCCTTCCTCTGAGAAGGCTCTTAGAGACCTGGAGAGTGTACTCGGATTTCCACCACCCAGAGTAGCCCTTTCCCTCCGTGCTATGCCTCTTCTCTAGGCCCCTCCCTCTTCAAAATTACCAACTTGATCTAGTACCCTTCACAAGGAGCCCACCCACTCCTCTCCCATGACTACCAAGGTACAAGCCAGAGACTGATTAAATTCTGCCCAGCCCGGCTCTGTCCCCGTAGTTTCAGAACCCCACATCCAACACTTCCTTGTGACTCGCTTTACAATGGGTCTATCCCTGAGCTCAGCATCTCATTCTCTCTCGTTTCAAACCTGCTCCTCCGTACTTTCCTTACTTCACCCTTCACCATCACCACCATCTTCCTCCCGTCTCCTACTCTAGCCAGTCGCCATCCGGTCCTGCTGGTTTGCTCTCTAAGCAGTTCTCGGATCTGTGTCTGCCTCCCTTCGGCATCGACAGCCTGTTCCCTACCTGAAGCAGCCTTCTTCAGATTCACCCTCTGCCTGGCAGCAAACTCCTCCTGCAAAGGCAGGTGGGGCTCTGTCTCTGCTCTGTGCACCTCACTGAAACCTAGCGAATGCTTCTGGCATATTGAGTTTCACCACCTGATAGAGATACTACCCATTCCTGAACCACATGGACCTTCTTCCTTTTGTCCAATATGAATTGCCCAAGGCACCTTTATCTACCATGTGGATACCATCAAAGACTGTGTCCAGCTATTTTTCCACCAAAGGCTGAAAATGTTCTAGTTCCTTTCAAATTTTGATTATGTATCCCTTTCTCCAAAAAGTGTAATGAACAACATCAATTTAGAAAAGAAAGAATGAGTTGGAACTCCATCCGAACCCATATGCACAGAGGGTATGATATTTAGATCAATATAAAATATTTGGGGAGAGTAGGGACCCAGTATTCAGTATGCTTGGTCTTGGCCAAACACAGCTTCCAATGAAAACCCAAAAAAATGCTTGACAAGTTTCCACAAAAAGGATTGAAAAATCTCTGCAAACTTCAAAGGGCTTTTTTAAATGTTTTGATGAGTTACGTGTAAATGAACATGCAGATTAAATTTCCATCTAAGTCCACATGCTCGTAAAACATTGAGGGGAAAGGCTCTGGCTCTGGGTTTTTCTGATCTCAGAGCAGTCTGCAATGTTCAACAAACCTCAGTGCAGCAGAGCTGAGCCTCCCTGCCCCAGTCGCCTTCCTAATTCAAAGCATAGAACCTCACCAGCAAGTGTCAGGATGAAAGGGAAGGGTATGCAACAGATTAAAACAAACGAAGACCCATTTTCTGCTCTTTCAAATGAGGAGGTGACTACACTGGAGCTATGAAAGTTAGTTTCTTTGTCTTGATTTTGTTTGGACAATTACTAGCTTAATCAACAAATATATTGTGGAGGTTCTACTATGTGCCAGTTACCACTAAGAGATGAAAGGTTCATATCAGCCTGCTCTTGCCTTTTGTAGGACACAGAAAGATTTCTTCTGCAAGGCTAAACACAGCACCACTACCTGGAGGACAATGTTCAGGGCAAGCAAGCCATAGTGAAAGTAGAATTGGAGGCACAGAAAATGTGCACATCCATACGTTCTGTAGCTCAGACAGCAAAATATAAGCACACTGTGGTCTATGTCCTCCTGAGGTAGTTGAAGGCTGGAAACCACATCTTTAACCTAGCACACCCTGGTCCTGCACGTCCTGGGTCCTAGCGCCCCAGATTTCGCTCCATGGGCTGGAGTAATGGCGTAGACCTCCAGGTCACCACACACTGTTGGCCGCCCCAAATGGAACATTACTCAGCTGAAAAATCCGATTTGTCAGCAAATAACTTGGTGGCAAAATGAAGAGTAGCTTTAATTTGGAGTTCTCAGCATTAAAAGAAAAAAGCTACAAGCTCTCTTGGTCAAAATTCTCCGTTATCCAAGGTCTTGGTCCCAAGGCAGTATGAGATTATACCTGATCCAAGTGTGGCTGCTCTTCATTAATGCTTTAAAAGTTCCTGAGCCCTTCCATGTGTTCCTAATGAGAAATAAAATGTGATCATCTCACTGTTCCCCAAGGCAGACCCAAGGAAAGGAGGACAGCTGAATGGCTGTGCTTAAAATCTTCAAAAGAAAAAGAAAAGATTATAGGATATGGAGTCTTTTGATTTCAGGCATTCTGACAGCAGAGACTTTACATTCTATTTCTTTTCCATGCTCCTCTATAATGCTTAATTCAAAAACACCATCCATTAACTTTAAAAAAAAAAAAAAACTCCCAACACTAAGATCAAGGTCAAAGGAGAGAAAGGCAGAGGTTGTGGAGGAGGCTGAGGAGAGGGAGGTCGCAGAGAGAAGATTCCCTTGTGGCAAACTGTTATCTTTTCATCTCCCGCTCCAGCTTGCACTGTCAGTCATTTCCTGCAAGGTGAGAAATGAGAAGATTCCCACTTGGGTGATGACACAGATTTAATTCCTCATCTCCAACACGTCCCAGGGGCAGACTGGACACAAACATGATGAGGCCCTGAAGGAAGGGCCAGGGAACGCGCTCCAAGGTGAAAGCATTTTCTTGAGGTCTTTGCCGTCAGTTCTCCCTCCAGCCCCATCACATGGCGACCGAGTTCCGCTAGGTATTGTGGGAGTGAGTGGTGATGCTGGCAGCAAGCCCTGGTTAGAGACACTCTCTTCTTCCCTAGATCAAGGGCTGCAAAGCTAAACAAGAAAAAAAACAAAACAAGAAGATCTCTTCCAGAATGTAGAGACTTTTGCACTTCTGTTTTAGCAGTGTTACATCTCTGCCACGGCTTCTGGGGTCTTGTGTGCATTCTCAAGTTTTGACCTGCTTCTGAGTTTCACAGGACAAAGACTCAACAAATCAGATTTTCCCAGTACATAAATTACATCCCAGGAGTAAATCAGGCACCTCTGGAAGCTGCACTGACTTTTTTAGGCCACCAGGACAGCTATAACTGAGTTACTGCTTCCGTGGAATAAGTAGACTCTTGTCCTGATCTGAAACAGAGAATTCAGTTGCCTAAAGTGCCAAGTCTAGTTGGGTTTTTTAAGATCCTGAAAGACTGGGACCCAGCAGCAGCCTGGTCACATGTCGCAGGGCTATTCCTGGCATCCAGGTGTAGGTTACGGGGGTCAAACAGGACCACACTCAGGTGACCGGAGACACAGA
The DNA here is from genome assembly GCF_000247695.1 of Heterocephalus glaber. Next base: position 273,983 of record NW_004624753.1, read on the forward strand.
CAGCAACCTGCAGCGGAGGGCCAGGAGCAACAGGGTTGGACACCTTTCTGGAAGATCAACCCTGTACCTCTCCTCGTGTCTGCAGGCTATCAAACTCAGTGATCCCGGGCAGGACAGGGAGGAGATGAGCAAGCAAGCGGCTACCCTCAACCTCCAGGGCCCTCAGAGGTCGAGACTGCAACATGGAGGAGAGAGCGGAGCATAAAGGGCTTGTGGAGGTGGGTGCCGAGGGTCAGGTAGGAGCCCTCTGTCTGCCCACGCCATCCCACCTCAAGCTCAGGAATGTCATATTGTTCACTCAATGCCTGAATAAGGGTGGAGAAACACTGTATACATGCACTCACCTCAATACGAAGTCAGGATTGTTTTATAAGTACATATTTATGAAATTTCTAGAGAAAATCTTAATTCACTAAAACACTAATGAACATCTTCAAACATAACAATGAAAAGAAATTTAAAAAGCAATAGGATACACTAAATGATAAAATTAAATTTGTGGATAAGAATCACATGTTGTGGAAAGTAAGAAAGAGAGACAAGGAAGAGAATCATAGGGAAGAGGGGAATGAAAGACAAGGGACCATAAAAATAAATAAATAAATAAATAAATAAATAAAATAAAAGACAAGGGACGTTGACATAAACATGATTAAAGTGCTTTAGGTATGGAGCACAATGCCAAAATAAGACTTGCTGTTCTGTGTAACCAGCAGGCACCACCATGTAGTTTGTAAGAGTCACCTGCACATCCACAGTTAACATGTATTTATGTATGTATGTTTCCGCCATAAAGAAGAATGAAATTCTGTCATGTGCAGCAAAATGGGTGGGAGTGAAGTACTATGTTAAGCAAAATAAACCAGGCGCAGGAAGACCAGCAGTGCATGTCATTTCTCAGATGCGGATGCTAGCAGAGCCCCCCAGAAAGTTGAGTCCTGACTACTTGCAGCTGGTGGACGGTGTGGGTGGGTGATTGGATTGGATCCAGCCAAACCTACGCATGAATGGAAACGCCATACTGTGCTCCATTACAGTAATACTACAAATAATATACGTTAATAAAGACAAAATTTGTGAAGTAAAAGAAGAAATATGTATGTGGCTTAATATACTTCAGTAACTATTTAAGGCATTATACATTGTAAAAGTCTAATTTGTTCTTTGTATGTAAATACACATTCTAGAATAATAAACTTTAACAGTATCTAGGGAGTATTTCACCTGCTGTATTCATTTTTGTTAGTTGGCTTCATATTATGCTGTCTGCAAATGTTATTACTTGGAAAATTAAAAATTAAAGAGATTCATAATTATGCAACTTAATCATCTAATTGTAAATTATACACAGTCAAATATAAAAGGCACACCTCCTAAAATTCACCACCCAGAAGCAGTAGTGAGCTTTTTTCCCCTCATTTTTTCCTGTAAATATCCCCACATTGAGGAAAAGGAGGCAGAGGAAAAAAGACTAGTTTCAGACCATGTTCTACCTTTTGGTTCGGAAAATGCTTTTTCAATTTGCAATAGATCACTCACATTATTCAAGTAAACAAGAGACTCGATTCTTTGGAGTGACAGAAGGTACTTTATTGTATTATGGACCATGACTGAGTCGGTCCTTCAGTTCTGGCTCCAGGGTTAGGTGTGGAAAGGAAGACACCAGGTGCAAGGGACCCCACTCTGCACCTCGAGGTCTACAGAGATGAGGCGCATGTGAACCAGAGGGCTCGGCACCCTCCACGTGGGGGAAGAGAATGAGTGGAGGAGATGGCACGTGAAGAGTGAGAAATCAAAGACTCGCGCTCCACGCGGAGGTTGGGACCCTCTGGGCCTGAGGTGCGTTGCTATCAAAGCTCACTCTAGAAGGAGAGCTCTGGGTGCTCTGAGAAGAGGGGTGGCCTGGAGCTGGTGGAAGACCAGCCCCTGTGAAAGCAGGGAGCCCAGGCCTGGGGTCTGATCGCAGCCCTGGAGGACACAGTGGGGAGGGACAGGAATTCGGGGGGAAGAGGGCAAGCCCACAGCAGCCGAGGAAGGGGACAGGCAGGTCGCGCTCCAAGGTGTTTCTCCTTGCTGCCTGTCCCCGACCCCTCGGCCCCATCAGTGGAAGGAAGCAGAAGGGCTGCACCCCACTCCCGAGCAGCAGCAGGGCCTTGGGGATAAAGCAGGGGAGGGACTGTCCCAAGACCCGGGAGTAGCAGAGGCAGCAGGGGCCCGAGCTCAGATGGGGAGACACAAGCGCAAGAGACAGCGCATCCCACCCCAAGGCCCTAGGAGGCGGCCTGGAGGAGAGGGCAGGCGCGGACCCGGTGGGCTCGGGTCTCTGTCACTCACTCCGTAGCACGCATAGCTCAGGCTTTGTTTACCAGGTCTTTGTGTCGGCTCCAGCAACCTGCACGTTCACTTCCGGGCCTCACTGCGGCCCGCGGCCCAGCCCCGGGTGCCCGCGGCATGTGCCCGCACTCTGGCGGACTGCCCTGCTGCCTGTGCCGGCAGAAGGCTCCCAGCAGGCTCACGGGCCCTCTCTGCACGCAGGCACCGGGCACAGGTCAGGGCTTCTCTTCTCTGTTCCGCTCTCTCCTCCTCTGTCTCTCCCGTCCCTGCCCCTGCAGTCCCGCGGTGAGTTACAAAACAAACCCCAAAGCACATTTCCTTGCTCCCCCAGTTCTCTAGGCACACGTTACTCGGGAATATGTTCCACGACTCTGTGGGAGTTCTGCTCTCCCTCCCCGCCCTGGCTGTGACCGTGCCCGCCCGGCAGGAAGTCCGGGCAGCGTTCAGGGCAGCTCCCAAGGCCCCCAAACAAGGCAGTCTGGTTTCTGACACAACTTCCTTCCCGTAGGAGGTTGGGAGGGACAGCGCTCTCTCCCTCTCTGCTTTAGAGGTTAAGAGTTGTGTTAGGGCACAGCACCACACACCTGCGTTTTAAAATGTTTCCCTGAGTCTGCGTGTGCAGTGTTTGTGAAGCGAGAGGCCTTGGGCACAGCAGAAGGTAGGAGACCCCTCCCGCGGGGTGCGCGTTTCTCCAAGGCCACCTGGGGCCTGACGTGGACATCAGCGTGGACGTCAGCAGGAAAACACCTCCCTCAAGGCTGCTGGGCACTCAGCGCTCTGCCCCTCCTGACCGCTTCCCCACACTACTCAGCTTTTCCTCCTACCCAGGTCCGATGTAATACGACTGTTTGGTGTTTATGAGCTCACAGAGAAGGGCTGTGGCCTCAAGCCAGAGATAAATAACAGAGGGAAAGAGGAGGCGTGGCGCTTGGGTGTCTTCCAAGCACGAGCCTGAGCCTCCTAGCTTTCTGTCTTCATGTTCCCCGGAAACAGATTAGCTGGAGAGGCGGCTGCAGACGGTTATCTAGGAGGGCTCTTAGAGGACAGGTCTGCAAGGATGGATGCAAGCTAGGGTCACGCAGAGAAGCGACGCCAGGGCCTCTGCCTGGAGGAAACGCCCTTCGGAGTCACCCCAGCTGAGGCAAGGCCCTCGGTGGGTGTTGCTCATCCACATAAGCCAGTCATTGGCCAGAGAACACGCTTCGAGGCAGACGGTCTTGAGTGGGGTTGTTTCTGTGCTGTTCAGGGCACAGATGGGCTCGCAGCGAGATGCTGGGCAGGGGCACAGCGGGAGAACACGAGGGAGGGAGAGGGCGTGCGTCAGCTCCGGAGAGCGAGCCTGCTCAGCGCCCTGGCGTGATGCAGCCCACACTGCGCTCCCCTCACCCACGCGTGTCTTCTACATTTTCCCCACCTCTGCGTCCTCTCCAGATTATAGCCGTTCTCACCCCTGGGGACCTTTGGTGGAGGACAGGGCAGCCATCCGCATACCATTCTACAGTCCCTGCCTGCCCGCTCATCCCTCTGCTGGTCAGCGCAGCCTGCACGGTTGATGCCCAACCTTGATGTCCTGCTCTCCATGCATTTCTTAGGCCATGGCTCAGGTTATGCTTTAAATATGAGGTGTCCTCCAAAGACTCATGGACGGAGGGCTTGACCCCCGATGCAGCAAAGTGCAGAGGTGGGACTTGGAGAGGTGCACGGATCCGGAAGACACCAAGCTCATGAAAGGGTTCATCCACTGATGTGTTCATTAGCTGAGTGGGCTCCTAGGAGGCAGGGCCTAGTGGGAGGAATCAGGTCATGGGATCCATGCCTTCCGAGGATCTATCTCCTCTCTGCCTTGTCCTGCTCTTGCTGCTTCCTGGCTGCCATGAGCTGAGCAGCTTTCCTCTGCCGTGGCACTTCTTCTGCCTTGGAGCCAGTTGACTATGGACTGAAAATTCTGAAACCATGAACCAAAACAAGGCTCTTGTCCTTCAAGTTGTGTGCATCAGGTGTTTTGTCCCAGTAACAGAAAGGTGACTCTCATGACAGATATGCTTTCCAGTTACTGTTACAACTGGGAATGTGAGCGCCAAACGTTGTCTTCCCTGCTCTCCTTGGGCAGCAGCAGCCCTGCCCCTGCTAATGATGAAGGCCAACCACTCCTGTCAGTATAGAGACTCCTTTTTTGTCAGCCTCTTGGCACAGGACCCTGAGGTGATCAGATGGTAGTGGTACTTTCACTCTGCATCCTTTCTATGCTTCCCTGGAGGAAGCATTCTCCTCTAAGAGCCATGACCTCTTGATCCTCAGCCTGAAGCTGGTAGTGTTCCCCACATTGTGGAGGATGGTGCTCCATTTCCAGTGGGTATCATCACTAAGCTGGCACCTCACTTGCATATTTCAAATGCCATCAGCTGTGCCTGGCCAGCAGCTGCTATGTGTGATGGGATAGTGCGTCCGCAGTTGTGAGCCCAGTGTACACATCCTACACTGTTCAGTAGTTGCATGGGTCCTGGGCAATGTTATGCACTGTCCTGTGTCGATGAATCAAAGCCTCTGCAGGTCCACAGACAGTCATGCCAGGCAGAGGCTCTGTAGCAAGACAGATGAACTCAAACCCAGAGAATCCACAAATGACAGTAAAGAGGAATCTGCCTTCTGCAGGATGAAAAAAGTCCACTGTCAACAACTCTCACCAAGCGGCTGCTTGCTGTCCTCCATAAACAGTGCTCTCAAAGTGTCTCAGCATTGGTCTTTGTAGGTGGTGGCTTGAGTATTTGAGGGATCAATGGTTAGCTCCGTTTTGCTGAATAGATGGGGGAGCCAATACTATCAGGCCCGTGACAGTCCCCATGCCTGCCACCATGACTACTCTGCTCCTGTTCCCAGGGTATCAGCTCCTCCTGGCACTTACCTCAGATGCTAGCTGGGTCATTCTATGTACTGGTTGCTTAAGCTTCTCCCATGATGGGCACCTTAAAGTAGATGTCCGTTCAAAGATCTTGTCACTTTTGCTTGTTCTCATGTTCCTCTATTCATGTTCCTCTATCTTAGCTCCCTTTGTTCACAGTGGACCCATCCTGTCCTTTGCGTCTGCCCACAGGTCCATGTGCACACATCCTCACTTTAGACTGCTTCTCTTCCCATAAAAATGGGGGTTCCACCTGGAGCTCTGCCCAATGGGAGGATTTTCTGAGCACTACCCTGAAGGATCCCACCCATGCGGGGCTGTGCCGCACCCTCAGTTAGCATCAGCACCACAAGCCAACCCCAGTGACCTTCAGCCTTTTCCTCCTCTAGCAGTTGAGCTTCTCCTCACCCCAGGCAGCCCTGAGTGAGAGCTGTGGGGAGGGGCTGGTGCAGCAGCGGGGAACAGAACCACTCCTGGGGTGCAGCGCTGGCTCCAGGGCCATGTTATGTCCATGGTCAGCTACTCCTCTCTACCAAGACACAGCGGCAGGCAAGGCTGTCTGAAGCCCTAGGAGTCAAGATCGCAATGGGTTTGCTATAACCTCCTGCTGGGTTTTGCTATAATCGCTGCACAGCATTTTCTGAGTGTTGGACAGACTTCTTCACGATCACTCTCAACATCAGTGATATCACCAGTTCTTCCTCCAGGAAATGTGTTTGCGACATCATTTCCCCTGCACGATTGTGTGGTGAGATGCCCTTGGCAGAAGATTCACGTTTGTTGCCACCACTAGTACCAGATGATCTCCCTCGAAGCATAAAAAACGTGAATTAGTCCCAGAGTTTGCCTGAGATCAAGTTTCAGTGCCTGGGCTCCTCTTCCAAATCACTGTGGTCGGTTCCCCTAGTGAGTGCTAATGAAGCTCAGAACCGCCGATTCAGTTGCAGTCTGGATGAGTGAGCCGTACTGTCTTCTCCAACTGCACGCTGCTCTCCCAAATGCAGGCAGCTTGGACCCAGATGCAGACTGGGTTGGGTGGAATAGACAGGCTTGTGGATGGACCACAAATGAAAACTCACAGTCCGGAAGTCACCCTTCTGATACCAGGCTGCTGGCCTAACCTCCAAAGGGAAATTAAGCCAGTGCAAGGAAAATGAGTACTTAATAATTATTTGTGAAATTAATAGACAATCTCCTTAATCAGAATCATTGTTCTCTGCATTTCCTGTGTCTGCCATGGCTTGTCTCTTTCTGTGTTGAACTAAAAGTTGATGCTGTGCAGAGCTCTCCCTCCTCCTCACCCACTGGCAGGAAACATATCATGTCTCCACACACCAGGGTACACCCGGTGACCTGCTGGAGGCGTGAGCTGGAGCAGTTCCTGTGACAGCATGTGCCACTTCGCCTTAATAAAAGTCACCAAACTGAAAACAGATGACAGCTGCAGATGCTGAGAAACTGAAACATATAAACAAACTTTCCTTGCTATAGTTGGTCCGACTTCTTTTGACCAACTGGAGTATGAGTGTGTGTGTCTGTGTGTGTGTGTTGTCGTCCGTGTGTTAATGAAGACTGCAGGAGGCCCTTGGCCGAGTGTTGTACACAAGGCTGTAGCCTGAAGAAAACGCTCCCTGGGACGCTGACCAGACTTGATTAAATGGCAGGGTGGTCTGTTCTAGAAGAATCCACTTCACGCAGGGGGTCTCCTTTGATTATGTCTACTTTTGTCATCAAAAAGAAACATGGAAAGCCTGTCTATTTTTCTGATTCTCCCTGTATTGTACCAGTTCCCCTGCTGTGCATTCTACCCTCTTCTTCAGGTCACTGTCTCAGTCGACAGTATCCACTAAAGCCATGCTGTAGGCAGAATACCACCACTAAATTCCACAAAATACAAAGAAAGGAGCAGGATGAACCCAGCCCTTAAGAAAGATATAGACTAGTTTATGGAAACCACACACAAACACATGTGTGCATGTGGGCACATTGTGTGGAAGTAGCAACATACCGCAGTGTGAAGGGTCACTATGAACTGAAAGGAAGGCAAGAACCCACAGGTGGAAACAGGAATGAGCAACGTGCATGAAACCAGGCCTCCTAAGAGAGGAACCTTAAAGAAAGTGTTGTTGAGTCTACCTTCAAATTTGCTTTTATATTATTTTTCAAATATGCTTTTCGTACCATCACCAGCTTAAGGGATTTGTTTCCCACAGCCTATTTAAACTGGCCTTCACCTATACAGGCTTTCTTCCATTCTATCTCTGTAAGGTATAGTACTGCTACACAGAAAATGTCAAATTTTCTCCGCAAATTTTAATCACATTTATTAAAAACATTGGCTTGCTCAAGAGCAAGTAATGACTCCACACTGATTCTCAAGAGAAAAGAGAGAGAACACACATAGACCCTAGAGCTAATCTACATAGAAATCATCAGGCAACAGCTAAACAGAATTGAATGCTATCATTCAACTAATGTTATTATACTTTGATGAATTTTTTAGTAATTCTATGTACTTCTTTTCTTAGATTTGGTTTCATCATACACAGAGAATTACTTGAGCCTTACATTTTAAAAAGCCATAAACCTGAGCAAGGTAGAAGAAAACTGAATTTGGAGCCTTAGCCTAGTGATCACAATGGGGTGGGGCTCTGAGAGCTAAGTTTGAATCTAGGCACATCATCTTTCACCTAAATACCCACCACCCAGACGGTGAGTCCATGATGCAGCAGCAAGTAGGAAAGTTCTCAGGCGAAAAGAGCCAATATTTAAATTAATGTCATATTCCATAACTTCTATAATAAAGCAAGTGACACAGTCTTCCCTCCACCCTGTAAATTTCATCTTATCCATTTGTTGGTTTTTTTGGTTTTTTGAGGGGGTTATTTTTTGGTACTGGGGAACGAACTCCTGTCCTTGCACTTGTGGGGCAGGTAGCAGAACCACTGAGCTAAATTCCTGGCCTCTTTTTTTTTCCTATTAAGTTTGTTGGTACGTGTTAGGTATAAAATACAGTTACATACATCATTAGGATATTGTACCATTACATGAGTATCTTGGTTCTTATTTTTTTCCCCATTCCCCTGCCCTCCCTTCACCCCCTCCTCCCTTCCCTATTTGCAAAGAATTTGTTTTCAATTTTTTCCTTTTCTCATATTTTTTCTTTTCTCTTCTTTCCTTTCCCCTACCCCTCCCACTTCTCCTGCTCCTTTAGACCTTTACTTCCTATTACACAATATCAATTATACATTTTTAAAATTACAATATCAAGATCTAGGAGACATTACCACAGATTTTACAGAATTTAAAAGGATATAGAAAGCATATTTCAAAAATGTGTTTTGA
>NW_004624753.1:302202-331782 GCF_000247695.1 Heterocephalus glaber
GGAAGGGTGGAGGGGGTGAAGGGCGCACAGGTAATGGGGAAAAAATAAGAACTAAGATACATCATGTTCAGGTACAAGCACCCAATGATAAATGTAAATGAATTGTATACCTAAAATGTACCAATAAAAGAGTATTTTTAAAAAGAAAGCCATATAAATGGAAGATTCAATGTCAGATCAAAGTAGATATAGAATATCTAATCTTTTATCTGAAATCCATTCAACCATATGTATTTCAAAATTCAAAAAAATTAGGGGGGATTTTAGAAAGGTAATATAGTCCATCACTGCATATTACATAACACATCAGCAGTCTTTCACATTCCTGTAGTCAAACATGTTGGCATTTCTGCAACAAAAACTATGAATATTCTCAGGACATATAGTAAATAAGACTATGAATATGACTTAAATAACTCAGGTTTTCTACCAATGTGGTTCAGGTCAGCTCACATTTATCAAACTAGGAAGAAAAATCAGTTGTGCAAACTTTTTGTATTTCAGAATTGTGTCTCAGAAGTATCTCCATTAACCATAATTTTGTCTTGAGACTTTAATTTACAAGCAAACTTGCATTTTATGTTCAAATCACATTTTATAGTATGTATCCTATATTTGGGGTTTTGAAGTTCTTTTTGATGTCTGCTTTTCTGTTTGTTTGCTTCCTTGCTTGCTTGCTTGATTTTGGAGCTCCTCAAAAAAATTATTCTTCATACTGAACAGAAAATGTGCTCAGCAAATCAAGTCACATGCTTATGAGCCTGGCTGCATGAAGTTCCTTGCCAAGGACATTATCATTCTTGAATCGATGCATCTTGTAAGTAGGGATTTTCACCAGCTTGGAATTTCTTAAAGCCATACCATCTATATAGTGAAAATCAACAAAAAGTACACCAAAGCTTCTAATCTGTAACCCAAAGAGTAGCCATAAGTCAGGCACGATTTACCAACTTCCTTTTTGTATTTTGGAGAAGAGCGATGCCACACATCACCACACCACCATTCTCGAGCTCTCGGGCTGTGGCCATTGTGAGTACTGTCAGCTCTCATGAGAACTTCTGCCTTTTCCAGCTTAACTGAATTTTTCAGTCCCTTTCTTCTCTCTAGGGTTTTGATAACATGCACCTCGTTTTATTTGTGTTAGCATTCATCAGGGTAGGTGTATGTTATAAATATTTCATATTCTGACATTTTAAAAACAATGTTGTCTTCAAATAGAATGACTCAGGGTTTGAATACCAGAATAAGCTAAAAATATGAATCCAAAGGGTTTCTTGTGTTCTAGAATAAAGGTTACTCTTTTAGAGAATGAGCTCTTATCACTTAAAAATTGTCAGAAATAATTCTCTATAATGTACAGGACTACTAGATCTTTGAGAAATTATTTCAAAAGATAGCAAAATGTTGACAGTGTTATTAGCACTTGAGAGATTGAATGTTATGAGATAACTATAGAAAGTAAAATTCAGAGTGAGCAGCAAGTCTGGAGCTTACGTGTTACTGCACCGATAGAAGAACTGTGTAAGAACCAGAGTGTGGAGAACACCCGAGGTTACACAATCAGGGACCGAGCTAAGATCACCACTCCAACCCTAAGGGCTTCTGTGCACCATAAGGGGTCTTCTGTCCCTTCAGTGGTATTCACCTTACATCCCCATCAGAACCACAGCACTCTAATCCTAAGAACATGCTTCCCTTTCATTTCTCATACAACACACTACATGAAATAGATTGGTATTTCTTAGGTGTGGAGCTATCATTGTTCAAATTCATGCTTCACATGATAACTAATCAACCTTTCACTAGAATTTTAATCTGCAATGTCTGACATTTGACTCTGATTTTTCCACATATTTGCTTGGGTTTTCAAAGAATCCCAAACCTGACAAAGACCACCAGTTCTCATACGTCCCCATGCACAATATTAAAATAAAACCTCAATTCATAGCAATGAGCAGCAACGCTTATGTTAAGAGAAGTTCTTGATTTTACTTGCACAACGTTTCTTTCCAAAGAAGAGAAGCAGATAATTAGACAGTTTGGGGAAATCTTCTCAATCTATAGCCTCAGATGCAGCCTGAAATTGACTCTATCAGCCTTGCTGTTGGAACAGAGCTGGGGCTGGGAGAGCCCTTTGCAGTTCCCCAGCAGGCATCACACTGAATTTCAAATGCAAAGACCGCTTATTTTCAAGTTGTTACCATAATGATGTTTTCTGTGAGAAAGAAAAAATAAGAATGATTCATTTAAGGCTTCTAACTCTGTGGTCTTTGAAATGAGGACAATCTCTGTAACTCATTTGCAGTGATGTCACCATTAGCAGTTCCCTGGTCCTCGAAATGCCAGAAACTTGACATATCCTGCATCCTTTTTCCATGTTCTGTTCCCAAATTAAGCTTAATATTAAATGTCAGGATGCAGTAGTGTTACTAGGTATTATTTCCTTCTGTGGGCAAAGAAGCAGATTTTTAACAGTGAATTCAAGTAAGTGAGGAAAATACCTTCTATACTAAAACATCACTCCACAAAATATCTCACCATTTTAAGTAAAGAATTCTGTCATTATTTTTTAATCTTATTTTTGATATAATTTCAAATGCACAGAAAAGGTATAAAAATAAGTAGGACAAAGAATTCCCACATATCCTTTACCCAGATTTACTGTTTCCCTATTTTTCCATTTGTTGTCTTTCATTCCCTTAACATTTATAAGGTGAAGATATCACGAGATGTGATCAAAATATGCAGTGAATGTTTAAACTTTTAAAAAATTATTACAGCAGAAGACATATTGCCATTAACCCTCCTCATTTATCCCACCATTCTTGCCACTTTTGGAAGCAGTTCTGGAAATCCCCTTTCATGAGTGTCTTCACAAGATACAATTTAAACATACAGTGAATGCTGCTGCCAAGTACCATGCAGTGGAAAGGCAGGCTTCTAAAAACATGGCAGTGATTCCTCAGCCGCCTGATTCACCTGATCTGGCCTCTAGAACTTCTGGCTCTTCCACAAAGTCAAAATGACCATGAAAGGTAAACACATTTAGAATTGACTCAGCACATCAAGGCAGCCAGGACAGCTCAACTAAAGACAGTCACAAAAGAGGACTTCCAGAGCTGCTTCAGAAAATGTCAAGAATGATGGACTCAGAGTGTTTGAAGTAAGGGGGAGAATTTTGGAGAAGATTAATGGCCATGTGTTTTTTACTGTAATAATTATTTTTTCAGTTCAAACATTCACTGTATTTTGCAATCATAACTCATATGTCCCTTTATCCCTAAAATCTTCAGTGTACATCTTCTTAGAGAAAAGCCATTCTTGGGGCTGGGGATGTAGCTCAGTGGCACTGCATCTGCCTGACAAACACAACATCCTGAGTTTGATCCCCAGAGTTCTGCAAAAAAAAAAACAAAAAAAACTCTTTTACCACAAAAACTTATGAAAATCAGGACATTTAGCATTGATAACATGTATTTATTAATTATAGTTACTTTTTGAAAAATAAAATGCTTTCTCAAAGTTTGCTAGTATTAAACTATGGAGGGTTTTAAATGTGATTTTTCAGTTAATTGGTCCTTAACACAAGCCAGTCACTTTTCTAACCATCACGCCTAGCAAGTTACAATGTAAGTCAGATCTCAGAGCCAGTGAGGGTGCAGATGCACACCTCACCGCACACCTGAAAGCGCCCTCTGGTTCCCGGAGGACCGACTACAACTAATTCACAGATTTCAGAAGAGAAGGGAAAGTTGTAGAACCAAACATGGGTCAAATCTTGTTGAACAATTGAGGATCTGTTGGCATAAAGATATACTTGATTTCCCTCTTCACATTTTTTAAAGTAGGTAAAATTATTTTAGGACAGAAATTAAGTAAGAAGTGTGAGAGATATGAAAAGAATGATTTATAGTGGGGCGAGAGGTGATCCAACAAGTAGAGAAATTTTTGTTAAATTTTTCAGCAAGTCTCTCCTTTAAAAAATTCAGTATTTGTTGACCTCTGATTTTGGTTATTACACTACTGTATTTATAAAATTTGAGTTACACAATTACCAAGGGGTGACTAATATATCAAATTCTTTATCTATCAAATTATTACTAATATAGCTAGGATTAAGCATACACTTTTTCCCAGTGGCAATATTTTATTTATACTCTGGCAATATTTTATTTATTTGTTCCATAAAAGGATTTATAAATGTTTACATAAATACATAGAATATAACAAAATAAGGTAAATTTCAATATTATTATATTTTAAAATGTGACAAAGTTAATGTAAAACCCACAGCAAAGTTAGGACACAGTTACAAGATCCCTTCTTAGCCTTCTGTTTAACATGCAAATATGATAATTAACTGTTGGTTATAGAAGAAAAATGTGAGCATTTTCTACCTGCTACTCTCTTCTTTAATGGCAAAAACTTGGTTTAATTTCATGCAAATGTCACGCTCAGCTCTGCAGTTCAGTTCTACTCTTATCCTGCGGTATAGATGCTCATCCTGAAGTTCAGGGAGGCTATTGTCAGTAGTGGCAAATCGGGTGCACAAGGTTAAACGTTCTACCTCCTGGGATTTTAAGCACGGCACCAAAATTAATTCTCTAGAATCTCTGTGTCTGAAAATTCTGGTAGAAGACACAAAAGAATATCTTGCCATAATCTGAGATGTATTGAGTAAATGAAGGAGTGCATTTGTGATCAGCCAAACATTTTGCCTTAAACCTTCCAACATCTAAAACAAAAAAGAAGATGTGTTCGGTTTTATGACTCACAAAGTCTTTCAGAAAAAAAAGCAAACCAGTTTCCTGGGAGGAGCCTAAACTGTAATTTATAAGCTCCTGGTGCACATGAGATCAGAAGATAAAACAGAAAGCCTGATGAGGACAGCGTCAATATGTACAGAAATATAACTGCTCAGGTGCTTTTCTCTAATTATGGAGAATGTGAAACAAACAACCAACTAGAACAGCATTACAAACCTCCATGTTTCAAGCAACCTACTCCAACCATCTAACTTTTAATAACATCCCAAAATGCAATTTCATCTATTAATATTTCACTATGAGTCTCCAAACAATCAACTCTATAGTTTTCTTAGCATAACCACAATACAATGACCACATCTAAAAACAGAATAAGATTCCTTAATACATCCTCAGTGCTTCTGTGGAAATCAGTATGGAGATACCTCAAAGAACTAGGACTGGAAATCCCATTTGACCCCGCTATTCCACTGCTGGGGATCTTCCCCAAAGAATTAAAAGAATCATACCACAGTGATATATGTGCACCCATGTTCATAGCAGCGCAGTTTGTCATAGCTAAAACTTGGAAACAGCCCAAATGCCCATCAACTGGAGACTGGATAAAGAAAATGTGGTTTTTTTATAAAATGGCGTACTACTCAGCCATAAAAAATGAGAAATTAGAGACATTTATAGCTAAGTGGATGCACATTGAGGCAATACTCTTAAGTGAAATAAATAGGACACAGATGTGTAAATACCGAATAGTTTCTCTGGTGTGAGAAACTGAAAGTGTAAATAAGGACTAAATGTATAATAGGTCATGTGAAATAGGAAGAAAAGGGGCAAAGGGGAAGGAAGTGGGAGGGCTAAGGGAAAGGATAGAAGGGAATGGGATTAATATGAGAAAATGGAAAAATAGGAACAAAATTTTTGTAAATAGGGAGGGCTGGAGGGGTTGAAGGGAGGGCTGGGCAAGGGTGAAAAACAAGAACCAAGAGAGACTATGTAAAGGTGCAAATTTCCAATGATGAATGTCATTATATTGTATAGCTAAAATGTACCAATGATTAGAATGAATAATCGATAATGTAAAATAGGAATAAAAGGTCCAAAGTGGTAGGGATAGTGGGAGGCACAGGGGAAAGGAAAGAAGGGAAAGGAAAAAATGCTGAGAAATGGAAAAAATGGAAATAAAGTCTTTGTAAATAGGGAAGGGTGGAGGGCATGAAGGGAGGGCTAGGAATGGGGAAAAAATAAGAACCAAGATGCATTATGTAAAGGTACAATTCCCAATGAGAAATGTAATTGTGTTGTATACCTACAATGTACCAATAAAAGAATTTAATACAAAAAAAAATACATCCTCAGTGCTTAAATTGGCATCTCTTGAGGTCGATCATGTTTAAAATTTTATTTGCATGCTTGTTTGTATCAGGATGCAGACAGGGTCTATAACGGTAATTCATAACTACTTCTTCTTAACTTATAGAAATAAGTTGGCAGCAATAAATAATAGCAATGGCATCAGCCCAGGGGTAAAAGGATAGGCAGCAAAGGAGAAGTCCTGGCCCAGGTCTGTTTTCCATCTTAAGCCACGTTACCTTCCCCCTGCACAGCCAAGGGGCTGACAAGGTGATTTTCAGGGTTCCCTTCAACGTAACCATGACTGTTTAGATTCTACTTTATAAATAAGGAGCCCAAGATCATACCATTGAGTGGAGCACAGATTTATAGTAGAATAATTAATAATTTGAGACATAAAAAAATAAAAAATAATAATAATTTGAGACATACATATCATCCATAAATAATATCAAAAGAATCTTGAATCTTCACTCTTCATGTCACTTGGGCTCCAGCAGTTTGCATCTCTCCAAAGACTAATCTCACCTTTACATTTTACAGGCCCGGTTCTTTCTGCTCTAATTATCACCAGAACCCAGTCTACAGGAGCCATTCCTTTACTTATTCTATATGCAAGTAATGCTGAGCTTCCGCTGCACAGTCAGTCTCTTTCTTGGATGTCAACCTGCCCACTGCTGGGTCAGAGGGCCAGCCGAGACACACAAGGCCCTGTGCTAAGCACTTTTCGACCACCGCCTCATTTAGTCATGGGGAGGCTTGGTGAGGCCACAGAACTGGACTCTGAGGCCAACATCAGCCTTCCAAAACCTATATCCCACTCTTGTTTAGAAAACAGGAATAACAGTCTCAACTTGAGAACAATGCTGTAAGGCTTGATTCAATAAATGAGTAAGAAAAAACTGGTTTTTAAGCGGCTTGCATGTTGTAAAGTTGTATGCCCACACCAAACACAGGACTGTGTATGTTCTCACATATTTCACTTGTAACTTTTAGGATGCCTGGATTCAACCTTGGTGTACAAAACATATCTGGCTGCTTTTGTGAGCTCCAAGTTGAGTCCTGAAAAATACATTTGGGATACACTTAAATTTCAATTTCTCCTCCCTCCTCCACCCACATCCATCTATAAACAACTGCGTGAACCACATCTGTCTTCTCCCTACTTTCCCCAAGAGAAAGAGCAGCCACATCAATTGTTACACACAGCCAGCCGAGCCTGCACCAGGGGCATCCAGGATGAACTTCTCAAAACATTTGTTTGCATTAAAATCATCACCCTTCTCGTTGCCTGTAAATTGGCTTCCCAACAGAAACAGAAAGCTAGCAGCCTTAAATTTTCAGGCTCCATCTGGTGAGGCCAGCACTGTGGGTGGATTTCTACACCATGAGGGAAGGTATTGTCAGACTGGAAACTTCCCCAGAGAAACGGGGCACCAAGCATAACTGAAGAAGGAGCAGCACATGCGAACCTGTGGCCTCTGTGTTAAATGGGTGGCACAAGGACTTCAAAGAGCATTTTACAACACGCTACAGTCAGGCGTGGCTGTATTAAACAGACGAACAAACATCTCCATTTGCTAGGTACAGTAGGGAGGGAGCCCCTTGGAGGGAGCCCCACTTGTTAAAGTCCCAGGCTGCAGCAAAAGTGCAGGGAGCATGCAGACCTCGGTATTGTGCTTCCTAGTTAAGTGAACAGAAGGCCTATTTCTGAAATGATGTTTATTACCATATCGCGTCATCTCTGAAGAGGCTCAGCAGCTGCCGTCTAACCACTGTCTTCACGGAAAGCAGACTTAGGACTTTGCAAGCTTGTGGTGATGATGGTGGAGTCTGGGCAGTTGGCAGAGAGAAAGGATTTCCTTTCTTCTTTCCTTTCTTCTTTAAAATTTTGCAACAGGTTCGATACAGGATTGACTAGGTTATTTAACTGAATCAATGTGTAAACCTCAGGCACACCAAGTATAAAAAAGACTGGAGATTATGCATGGGTAAGGAATTTTGCTTTTCCCAAGTAACTAAATAACCAATTGATCAAGTCCATTCCCTTAAGAGTAATGGTCTTACCATCCTATCAGAAAATAAAAATTCAATTTATTTTTGCAAAAGTTCTCCTGAATATTTAGTTTATAAGTCACTAATTCTCATGTTTAAGTAAGACCTTTATAGGTAATTTTCTTAGCCCATTCAATACATCTCTATGTATGTCTAGTCAGAGCAGTGTTCAAAACCTCCTGCTAGGGGTTTGCAAGAAAGGTTCAGCAACCCAATCCAAAACCAGACATATGCACAAAGGCCAGTTATGTCACAACATACAACAAGAGTGGCCAGGTAAAATGTGTCAGAGCCCACGCTCAGCTACCTTGCAGAAACAGCACAAACTGCCTGACCAGATAGGTGACAGGCATGAATGGGGAGAGTTAAAGGAAAAATTCAGTGGCCAGGAAACCCTTTCCTGGTCATTTTACTCCTCACAAAGTCCTGAGAAGGAGCAGCTAAATGCCCCCAAAATGTTGCTTAAAACTCAGAATTTCAATCTCTATGCCTAGGATTGAAGTTGAAGTTTTCAAGCACTGATTCTATAAACCCGTAATGTTAGAAGAAAACTTAAGGAAACAGAACAAGGAATATGGCCCAAAAAAAGGCTCTCAAGGGAAACTGGCACTTGAAGCCAGAATAACTCTTGATACGACTGCAGATGGTGGGTGTCCATCACCCAAGTGACAGTGTACTTGGGAGCAACTGAGTGTTGCTGTACACCTCTGGGAAACTGCCCGGGTCTCCCTATGCTGTGGAACCCTTAGGCATCCCATTTCCTGATTCCTCCGGATTGGCTCTCACTGTGTGACTGTAAGGACTCGGATCTTCCCAACTGCATTTGGTAGCGGAGCACATCTGCAGCACAGCAGTGAGCCTTGTAGGCCTCAAAGGGAAGTCACCCACATGAACTCTGTGGTGTGTATTTCCAGTGTCAGATGCAATTCTTTTTTAAACGGATACTTGGGTTTTAAGGAGATTCGCTCAAGGCTTTCACTGGTGATTGCCTGAGTGATGATTTCAGTTCTACTTGTCAAGGGCAGCTGTCTCTTCCATCCACTCACTCTTGCCACAAGCTGACACCCATCCCAATCTGCTCAGCCCATCTGGACCAAGCTAGCAAGTCTATGTGTCCTCACGACCACCTCCCAAAACTGGAAGCCACTGGGCTGGAGAGATGATGTTTATGAGAAACATTACATCATGACTGATATTTTCTTAACTGTTCTTCAAAATAAGCAGAAATAGACATCAGAGCAAAAGACTTACATCTCTCTATTTCCTATATAAGTTTCAAGTACAGTAACAATACGTGGCATTTCGCTGAGGTTGTCCTTGAGTAGAAGTTGCATTTGTTCTGAATGCAGGAGCATCCGTTTTTCTACTATCATTACTTCTTTATCTCGAATTTCAGAAATGTTTTCAGTCCTTTCATTTCTCTGCCCTGCAGTGGCCTCATTTCGTTCACATGTGAAAGTGTTTAGATCACTGTTGTTACCATGAAGGGGTTTTCCCTAAACATAGTTACAAGTAGTTTGTGGTCCCCTTGAAAATGTGTCGTCAAGATTGGAGCTCAGGCCTAAGAGGGACTCACATGTATTTGGGTTGGTGGCCAAGTGGAGGGATGAGCTCTCTAGGGCCATTTGCCTGTGCCCAAGACACCTATGGGGGCCTCACCACCTGACAAGACAGCCAAGAGGGAAGCAGCGACTCTGCCTTGTTCTGTTTCTCAGATTCCCAACCCACTCAGTGTTCACCCTTCCCAACCCCGAAAGCAAGAAGGTTAGAAACAGCAGAGCAAGAGCTCTTTATCTAAAGACTATGCAACATTTCTGATCCCAGAATGTGTCACTCTGAGACTTCTAACTAAGTTCCACGGCATTGTCCTTAGTCACCACATAGCTGGGCACCTCCGGGACCTGGCACCTCCTTGAGGACACCAAGCAGAGCAGGGTTGGAGCCTGGGAAGAGCTGGATAGAGGTTATGGTCACACATGTGCCACTGGGAGCCATGGGAGCAGTATGGGGACAGAGGAAGGCACAGGGAGAAAGGAGCAGCAAACTCACACTTGGAAGCCCTCTCTTCCAACAGGCAGTAATGCTGGCTAAGACCATTTCCCACTGGTTAGTGCTCCCGAGGGGCTATCTCTTCTCCCTGGCCAGTGAGAGAGGCTAATCCTGAAGCAGGATCCAAAGAAAAAGTACCGTGTGCCGCTTAACTTCAAAGGATTTTGAAGCTTAGCATTCAGCATTAGGATTTAAAAACAACCATAAGATATTGCTATCTGGAACTCACTGCCACTGTACGGCAAGTAGGTATATTAGTTACAGGAGTTCAAGGAACCCTGTAGAAAAAGGTCAGATAAAGAAATGTAAATATAATGAATGAATTTTGCAACAGGCTTATTCTCCAGGTAGGTATGCTCTGGTAGGATTCTGGTAAGTACAGGTTTTAAGATTCACCCTGTAATTTATCTGGTGGATCTTAAACCCTGATCTTCCAAGGTATCGGAAACCTAACCCTTCCTGAGTAGCTGTCAGCACCACACTGCCTGGCCCATGAGGATAAATGTTCAATTCAGAGAAGGAGAAGTTCTAGCTGAAACCACTGGTACAAGTACCTGAAAGGAAGCACATTATGTTGGCATTGGTGCTGAATTTCAGATATAAATTTAAAATGATAATAATACCCGAAGGGATATATATATTAGTCAGGTTTCCCATTGCTAGACACAATACTTGACATGCGCAGTTTAAAGGAGGGAAGATTTAATTTAGCTCACGTTTCAAAGGATTCAGTTCATGGTTGGCAAGTTTAAGACAGGAACATTATGGCAGAATGGCATGGCAATAAAGGTGGTGAGTTCATGGCCAGGAGAACAATGTCAGCCAAGAAACGGGCCATGGACCAAAGTCTTACCTCCATGACCCAGAAACACCTGGAAGTACACTACACCAATCCCCCAGCCAGATCCCAAAACCAATCAAGTTGACAAACTACCCTAATTGATATAGGAAGTGTCTGGGATTTAGAAATCAGTTACCAAAAGAAGGAAAAACTTACCTCAATTAAATGCTCTTTCCAAATACTGTCTATAAATGATAATCTCATGAGAAAATATCTGCTGATATTCAAGTCCACTAATTGTAGAATGTAAAAAACTTAATTCAGTTTTACCTTACTGCATGCTAAAGACATGCCCCATAATAGCCAGTGACTGCCTGAGTCTGTTGGATATTTATGCTGTACAAACAGAATGGATGTCTGTCTGACACATATGTTATCTGGCAGTGAAACTGGCTGTGGACAAAAGTGATTGTGAAGTAACTTTTGATATTGTTAGGGATAAGCACCCACCTTTCTCAAGAAGAAATCTATGTGGGAATGAAATTTTCTGGATCACCTCTTATCTAATAAGAAGGTTCTCTTTTTATTTATAAACCTTATCTTACTGCTTAGACTTCTCTGGATAAGTTATAATTATAGTAATCCAGGACTTCAGACTCACCCAACATATATGATGTTCTAAAATCACTGTATCCCCTTTCACCAAAGAAAGAAAGGCAGACTCTGGAATGAAGGAACACTCTTGCTGTGAGTAGTAATAGCTCCAGCCCTGGACTGGCAGCCTAGCAACTGAATTACCATCCTGACTCTGTCACTTACAACCCAGACGACCTAGCTAAATTACATAACTGAGTCTTACGCCATTCATGTGAAAATGCTGACACTGATAATACCCATGACACTATTCTGAACATTCGCAAGTAGAATGAAATCTTCCAGCACTTAGATCCATGACTGGCACAAAATATGTGCTTAATAAATATTCAGTACTGAATAAATGATTTGATTAAGATCTATATCTTAATTGATATATTAAGGTGTGTGTGTGTAATCACTAGCAAACAATAGAAACCAACAGCTACACAACATCCTGAGTCTACTGCACTTCTATGAAGATGACATTTTTCTCAAGCCTCTCGTAAGAATGTCTAGTAAGCAGGCTTCATGCTGCAGACATGGTCATAATCATTCTTCTTGTTCTTATCACAGGTAGCCTTTGTTGAGATTTCCTGTCTGCCAGGTTCTATGCTGAGTATTTCACGTCTGTCGCTCATGTAATCCTCACAATAACACTAGGAGGGAACAAGAATTGTTTCTCTGTTACAGATGGGGGCTCTAAGCTACAAGACGTGAAGATATGTTGCCATTTGGTGGAGTTCAGAGCACAGATGTTTGGAACAAAGCCCATGTTCACAGGAAAGAGCAAGAGAAAGAGGCCTGAGTTTGAGGACCAGCTCTGCCCCTTACAAATGTGAGATGCTCACATAACTTGTTACAACCTGAAAAACCAGAGGTGAGAAATCCCGCTTTACAAGCAATTATGAAAAGTAAAAATATTATTTCCATTTATTCCCTACGAATTCAATAAAAATAGAACCATAACCTGTCAAGATTTAAATCCTGAATACCTTGTACATAAGTAGACCCTTAGGAAATTCTGTTGGATAAATTACCAATATCCATGAGTGGCTTTTTATACCTAAATCACTGTACAAATTTCAGTGGTCATCACTATCAAAAACTTTACCATACATTGATCAAGAACTTCCAAATCATAGACTCTAAGTGATTCCAAACTCTCCCAGTTAACCTGTACTCCCACTATGAAGGTGACTGACACACCACTGTCAATTACATCCTAAGCTGGGCTTCATAATAGAAGACAAGTAGCTGGTCACCCTAATCACCAACAGATGATTTCAGAAATAAACATTTTTTTCAAGGAAGTAGTTGAAAAATCATTAGAAAAACATTCAAAATGTGGTCCACAGCAGGCACCCAGCATGAGATTTGAAGAAAACAGTGCAATCTTTGGAAGCCTACTCTGTGTTTCCAAGGTCAAGGGAACAGACAGAAAGCATACTGAATGCTGAGCCACAAGCACCCCATCGGCTATCTGGAGTTTGGCAAGAAAAAAAAAACAATATTATAAAAAGTGAAGAAAGGGATATTGGCCATAATATAAATACGACAACCAATAACAGATATGGCATCCAACTCTTTATAACAGCCCATTCGCAAAACATAATCTCTCAAATGGCCTCTAATCTGCGATGAGGCATCAATTGTGTCCTGTGTTAACTGTAAGTCGGGGTGGGGTGTTCCCAAATTGGGGAGTCGCCTTCTTGATACGACAGTAAGTACCTTGCTGAGTTTGGCAAGTGTTAAAAAGTTCCAGCTCAATCTGCTTATGTATTCTAAAAATGCCAAACAATACAAAGGCTGAGAAAACATCAAAAGGAGTTCAAGTCTTCGCCCATGAGAGGCAGTTCGGCAGATGGTTTCATTTTTAAAACCATCAGTATCAGCCAGTTCTTTCACTTAAAAATATCTTCATGCTATGACACTGAACACAAAATGGGGTCGACTAGATGGGGTGAAAGTTTTATCAGGATCGGGATTCTTTTGATCTGAATCTGAAATACTACTCTTTTTTTTTAAAAGCAAGGACAATGCATTTCTAAATCTTTTCATTCATGGAAATAACCCGTGTGTCAGCAAGAGTGCAGTGTTGGGCTTGACTACCAGCAGAGCAGTCGGGACGTAGTCGGGACCCTGGAGTTCTAGTTCTGGTTCTAAATCAGCCCCTCTCAGTTCCTCCATCCAAGATCACCATGGGGCAAGTCGCAAACGTACCACACCCTGTGCATTTTCAATAGGGCGTTTCCTTTAATCCCCTTAAGCTCCCCACTTTGCAGATAAGAAAATTGAATGCTGAGCAAAGAGCAAAGGGTGTGCAGAGGGCAGAGAAAGGGCAGAGGACTGGGGTGGGCTGAGTCACTGCCCCGCATGTACCAGCCGCGTGGTGTCCAGCTCAGCATTAGTACCCAGCACACCGCCCAGATCTGAGCTCCACTCCACAGCGACCCCAAGTCCCTCTGCTCTCATGCTCACGGACACAAAATGTCCATAAAGTATCTCCCTTATTTCTGCACTGGAGGTGACAAGGTTAGCCCCGAGTAGACAGGTGACTCTGAGCATTTACCAGGAACAGAGTGGACAGAACACAGGCAAGGACACAGCCAGACAGTGCTGCCTCGCCGGTTCCCCACCTCCACCCTCAACCGGGTCAGAATGGCCCGAGAAAGACTACTTACCAAGAAAGTCGCTGTCACACCTTTTCGCTGACTATAACACTCTGTCTAGGTAATGAATGTGGAGCTGCAGGGCTTTGTCAGGGCTTAGACTGAGATTTCTCACTCCCAGTGAGAAATATTTTAGACATCAATCATGGAAGTTGTTTCATAGAGACTCAGATGGCAAAACATGCCTCTCTGGAAATAAAATTTCTCCCATTTTTGTGCATATTGATTTATCTCCAAGTATATCACAAAGTCAACCTGTGAAGAATATGGCTATTGGGGGCACATACAAGGGCCTTATATTTCCCTTGCGAAGGGGAGAAAGAGTCATAAAACCTACAAAAACAAGTTCTTAATAGAATATGTAACTTTGTTCTGAAGTTAAAACCATCTGTTCTGTTCTCATGTATGCAAAAAGATACAAACAACACACAGTCGAGGGAATCTCGAAAAGCAGCCTTCGGTGTCTACAGAGCTAGGGGCAGGGTGTCCAGAGAGAACCACCCAAAAGGGTTTAACAGGTGGGAAACAGCACCAGCCACTGAGAGGGGGAAGGAGCTTGGTAGAGAGGCCGGCCTGGCTGTAATGCAATAGGGCTAAAGGAGGGGAAAGTGGAGATGAGTATCAGACAAGACTTCCTGGCGGAGGAGCTGCTGCATGGGAGAGTGGTCTCCCCAGGGATGGTGGGAAGCTGCCTTGCTCAGGACACGAAACCGGACAGAACAAAACAACAGCAGCTCCGCTGAGGGACGAAACCTGGCACTGACAGAGGATGAACTGGATAACCCTTTCAGGTCTCTGCTATCTGCAGGCACTTTGATTACAGCAATGTAACCCTGCAGGGATGTAGGAAAGGTTGTCAAGGACGGTTTGCTTTAAGCTTTTCAGTGAACTGAATTCTGATGGAAGGTCCTGCGTGGACATCCTAAGAGACAAAAGCTCTCTATTCATCCACACATTGGCGACAACACAGTCAGGGATGCATTCCGCCCTGCCCCGCCCTGCCGAGCTTCACCAAATGTGTGCCCAGTCCCACAGAGTAAACAAGGAAGGAAAGCTGGATCCTTCCACCCCGGGCTTTGTTTCTCTTCACAGCTTCCCAATAACAAAGTGGGTCTTGGTTGTAAAGATTGGGCCTCAGACTGCATCCCTACCCCTAACAACTGAAATGCTACTTTGTAAGACTGTGTAGAACTTTCTAAATAATCATACAGCGGCATGAAAATGAAGCAAACTATGTTCAAAGGATGCTGTATGGCAGCAAGCTTTGATCTCTCTTATTCTCTTTTCTACATGGACCAATGTAAAGAAGGATGGATGGATGGATGGATGGATGGTGGGATGGATAGACAGACAGACGGATATACTTGTAATTCCTGCATACATTTGGTGTAGCCTCTTCCTCTGTCCTATACCTCCCATCTCCTTTTCATCTTTTCCTTCCAAAGAATAATATTCGTCCTCCTCTAAACGTTTCTTGAACATTCCAACATAAGAGATAAGCTATGTGAAGTTCAAGTGTGGATCCTCACCCACTAACACTGTGCCAAATATTGCAGATCCCTTGAGCACACTCCCGCAGCTCTCCTGAGTTGCTGGTTTACTTTCCTTGAGTTACTTTACTTGAATTTTTGAAAAAGTAACCTCAGAGGGCTGTCAAAGCCCTGCATGTACACCAAGTGGTGACGCCCACCAGAGGTCCAGCACTGTCATCTGCTTTGCACAATGTATTCCAATCTGAGGGTTTCGTTTTCTGCATCTCTTGTCTTCCCAAACCCAGCAACACTGATATGACTCCATAGCTGCCCATCTCCGTACAGTAGGAAGTCTGGATTTTAATACATTCCGGTGGGAATTTTTAAAATCTGCTTTTCTAGCCCCCGATCTCCAAGGGGGTGCGAGAGTGAATTGCACACTACACTTTCATTTTACACTGGGCCTGCAGACCTGACACCCACCCCACCCATCTGTGTGGCTGCAACGGCAGAAGACAGGGTAGGGTGTCCCTGCAGAAAATGGAGCGAGGCCACAGTCACGTCTGCCCTGAGTACTGAGTACTGAGTACTGATTTCAGGTACAGTAAGAATACAGGCAAAAATCCAGTTTTGACCGCTCATATTCTGCAGTGATAGTGAACAAAATTCCCTACTTGTCCAGACAAGGGCTCAATGAAATTACTAATTTCCTACAGAAGGTTTCTTTTTCACTGCCAAAGACTTGGGAGAAATTGAGGCCTCATCGGTGGCCTCTAAGGGTTCCAGTGGCTGATGCTTGCCCATGGAGGCTGAAGCTTGCTTCCCCCCTCTTAAGTATCAAAAGAACATCGATTCGATGGGAGAGAGAACCGAATTCATCAGGAAGTAGATGTTACCTCTGACTTCCTGCTCCTTCACGACAGACAAAGGCCTACTCTCCAGTTACCTCTAACTGCCGCTGGGTGTACCTGAGAGACCACAATGCAGGTGAGTAATGAATCCTGCAAGGCTTTGAGCAACATGACCCAAGACCCCATTTGGTAGTGGGCAGACAACCTGGAGCCTGTAAACACACTGTTTTCGAGAGTACAAAACAACTGAAAAAATTCAAATCCCAGAAAAATCTAACACAATGACCATCCAGCACACACTGATTCCTTTCGTGACTAATAAGAAGAAATCAATTCAGCCCAAGCAACGTGCAAGGGAAGGCGTAGTCAAACATAAGAGATGCAGCTCTGTGAATAATTACCTCCTGGTCCCACTGACTGCCCGAAGGTCCCGGCTTCAGGTCTCGGATATCTCCACACTTCAGCCAGCCAGCAGGAAACAGTCGTCTGGAACAAACACTTGACGTAAACTTGTAATAGAGTAGAGTCCTGATAACCTCCCAGTGGCCCCTGGAATAAATGTATCGCTCTATCTGCAGACACGTCTGCTTCAACTCAGCGTTGGTACATTGACTGCCTTGTACTTCCAACATTGAGGGCAAATTATCACTTTGTTAGTCCTACAATCCTTGAACAGAGAGCATTTTGTCAAGAGTACCTCTCCTGAGCAACAGGACCAGCGTGTAGAATGTCTAGCTCCGTCTATCCACGGCCAGTCATTGAACACAAATGTGCAGAGCAAGGTGAGGTGGCCTTGTGTGTCTCTGTCTCATCCTCCGGTCGAGGCTGGCTGAGGTAGTATTCTGGGTCTTTTACAAAGGGATTAGGTTTGGGGCCAAAAAGATCTGATGTCTTTCTTTATACTCAATCATTTCCACATGGTTTTTATTTTCATTTTCACTACCTTAGAAGGAGAACTCCCACTTCGCTAGATTGTCTACATACGGGAGTAAAGCAGTATTTATTCTGGACAAATAAAGCGCGCTTAGAAAGACTTTGTCTACTGCCCTACAGTGCCATTGTGTCATCCACTGAACTTACTTCAACTTAACCCCACCCCAATATCACTCGCTATGTCAAGGCCAATTCTAGATGTGAAGGAGCCAGACTTTTTATGCTTTCTGGATGTGAACACTGACAAAAAAGCTTATTCCTAAGCTCACCGAGACTTTCCCCATAACTTAGTCTCAAATCTCTTCCCATGGAAGCCAAACATTAAAATGTTCACAGCTGACTAAACAGCCACCTACTGTCCCCTCCCAATACTGCCCAACTTCAACTACCCCTCACTCCCATCTATAGCTTCTTTACATTATTTCACAGAATAGTTTTTGAAATCTGCATTATTTTACAAAAATAGTTCTCAAACCAGACACAAGGTCTTCTCAACTTTTAAAGTCACTTAGTGACTTAAAACAATCCTTAGATTTTGTGTATTATTCTGTGTGGAGAGAAGCTGCCTGTGTACTTCATCTCGGATCCTGTGACATCCCCATGGGGCAGCTAGGGTCTGAGACTCCTCTTCTAGATGGTGCTGCAGCCAAATGTCTGGTGCCTTGGTGCTCTTCTCAGCCTCTATCTGTTTCCATACGATGTCTCATCCACCAGGATTTCTCCACGCAGCTTGACTTTTCATAAACCTTGAGATAGTTGAACTGCTTACAGGATGGCCTAGAGTTACAAGAAACATCATTTCTGGAGACCTAACGAAAGCTGCAAGCCTTCTTATGGCTGAGCCTCAGGCATCTTGAGTATTACTTATATGATACTCTGTTCATCAAGTCATGAAAGCCAGTCTAACTGCAAGGGAATGGGAGCATAGATCTACCTATAGACAGAGGAATGGCACACAGGAAAAGAAGGAATTCGTGGTAGCCATCTTGGAGACAAGTCTCCACAGGCAAAAATTCTTCTCTACTTTCATTAGTGTTATATTTTTCTTACATGTTTCACCACAGTAAAAAAGCAAAGTTTTTTTTATGCTTCAGTTTCTCACAAAATTTTACTTGAAAAAATATTTTTATTTTTTATATCTAGCCACACTTTTTCATAGACCTCAGATGTAAATCCAGGAAAGCCTTAACTCACGACAGTTACAATCCAAAATCACTCTGCTTTACTCAGAAATGCCTCCTGCTACTAGTAGGCTGTGGAACCAAGCTTGTTTCTGATCTTACTTTTCCTTTGAGACGAGTTCTCCTCATGGATGCTTCTCAGATTCTTCACATTTCTAGAAGCCTCATCTTGCCACCTCACCAGACACGCCCCAGCATCCCAGAATGCAGATGGTACGGGCCCAAGCTGAGCTACCACAGTACAAGTCAGTGGCCCAGAGCCCAACAAGGGTGAGTTCCCATTTCTCCCCTTCTCTGACTCTCTAGTGAGCCCCATGTCGAATGGCAGATTACGATTTCCATGTACAGATGATAAAACTGGAGCTCAGAGCAGTTAGCAGTCAGTTCAAGTCCGCACTCTTTCAACTCCACCAAGGATTATCAAAGTGAATTTACTCCAGGAATTGAAAGATAACACATAAAAAGCAGGTTCTTCAGTGAAAGAAATAGAGCAGTAAGAAAAACAGGGTGCCAGGACAGGTGAAGGTGGGCATCGACTGGAAGTAGGGTGCTATAACATTCACACCAGCCTTGCACAAATTTTGTAGTCAGCCTTATTACATTTTCCAAAAATATTGATCCACAGGATTTACTCTTGCAAACATATAGAAAATATGTTCTAGGGTTTCTAAGGCTAGTAGATAGCTTTTAGCCCCACACAGCCCACTCCAACTCCTTTTTAATCCCTTACATCCTGCTTACAGTTAATGGAATGCAAAATTCCATCTCTGCCTATCCTTCAGATCTCCCAGCAGGACGTCATTGCTGTGTATCAGTTACTAGGTGTGGGTTTCCTTTTGCACCAGCTTGTTTGCCCTCCCAGGGTTGAAATGAAGCCTTCCCCAAGGACAGAGCCCAACACCATAGCCTCCTGCCTGGTCAGCGTCCATGCAAAGCCTGTGGCAGCCTTTGCTTCCCCAACAACAGGCTGCGTATCCATAACAGAGGCAGCAGGAGGCTGTGATTTGGCCTGCTCAGCTCTGTCATTCAGCCAACATGGCTTCCAAGCCTTGCCCCACAGACGCGAGCCTCTGATCCGTGGTGGCCCTGCCACCTGGCATGCACTTCCGTGTCAGCAGACACGCCTGGCCTCCCTCTCCCTCACTCAATGAATAAAGCCTCATTTACTTAGGTACCAGGAGGCCGTGTACAAAGAGACCGGCCACAATCAAAATATATCACTCTGTGGATCAAACATGCATAAATGATGGCTTGACATTTTTACACAATTCCACAGCAACAAGCAGAAAGGGCTTTGAATTCTGCAATGACTTCATTTTAAATTATATCATGGGTACATCGTACTTATTAAAATATACATTTGGAATTTCTAGAGAGGAGCCTGGAGTGAAAAGTCCCATCCTTGAACTGACTTAACTGTTCCTTTCTAGGGAAATATGAATAGTAACAGCTGGTATTATAATAAATGTACCTCCAACTCGGCAAACAGAGGATTTAATGTTAGGGCCCTCAAAGCTGGGAGGGAGTAAAAGAAAAACAAATATACAACATTCACTTATTTAAAATAATCACACTATAAAATATCAGCTACATCTAATACATTTTATTATACAACCCATCTTCATTATTTATTTTTATTTAAAGGTATATACTTCATACAATTAATGTATATAATTAAAATCATTATAAAGCATGAAATAAAATAATCAAATAAAATAGAGAACAATAAAACTCACCTATAATCACTATAACATAACCACTGTAAATGTCCTGGAATAGCCATCCTTCCCATCTTTTCTTGTGTGTATTTTTTCAGTTTCTTTAATATGCCTGAGACCCCTCATTATCTATACTTAAGAACACAGACATCTTTACATGCTGATAAGTTACATCTCCAGCTCACAGTATCATCCCTTCGAATTATAAAGGATAAATCAAATCACACCCTTAAAATACAGGTAGTTCTCATCCACAGCCAGTCAAGTTTGACTTTGCCAGTGACTCAAAGCCTTGATTCCATTTGTACCCTGCTGTGATGTAGTGAGGAGTGTCCACAGCACCGGTACAGGGCTCTTGCCTAAGGTACTTAATGTGGATGTGATCATGAAGAAACAAATTCATCCAGAATATTGGGCCTTCGACAGGATGACTGCCCAGGACTTTTGGAAGGATCCAAATCATCAAAGAACAGAGGGGACATTACTCAAAGATTGAAAAGAACTACAGATACGTAACTCTGAAGGCCATGAATGAGAGTTCATGGGGATGTGGAACAGGATAAAAAAGAGAGATATTAGAAAATGCATGGTAATTTGAGTATTTTGCAAATGATATTATAGAATTAATGATGACTTCCTACGGTGTGGAGCTGGTGTTATGAAAGAGCATACTCTTAGTCATGAGAGAAGAATATTAAGAGGTGAAATATCATGACGTTGGCAGCTCACTTCTGGAAGGTTTAGCGCAAGAGAAACATAGACACACACACCACAGACATGCACACACGCACGCACACACACATGCACACAAGGAGGGGCTGTTAACAGATGTGCACTTCACAGTTCTTTCACCTGTATGTCCTGATGCTTTCACAGCTATGTATAATATGCATTTGCAGGCATGTGGCATCTTCATACAATTTCTATCCCACCTTAATAATTAGATTCGACTTTACTACATGATGTTCCATACTCTGTGATTTAACAAATTCCTGGTTTTCAACATTACATTTATCCAGCTATTAACTAATGTGAAAATGTTTCTGTCTCGGTCACTTTCCTTGTCACTAAGCAGAATACTGGACACCACACATTAAAGGAGAGGTTTCTTTCAGCTCACAGTTTCTACTGTCGGCCGGCTCAGTGGCAGAAACAGGAGCACGGCAGGGAAAAACCTGCTCACGTCATGGCAGCTAGACACAGAGAAGGGAGGAGCGAGGGAGGGGGACGCACCCCCCAGGCCACCCTATCCCTCCAGCACAGCAGCTGTGGCCCATGACCTAATCACCCTTCGAACACATGTGGCTTTGAAGGGACACCCCAGATCTAAACCAAAACAACTCCAAAGACCATTCTTTCAATCATTATCTGCATAATTGTCATTTACTAGGGATCAGTTCCTAGAAGCAATTGCTCAGTCAAGTTTATGGATTATTTTTAAGGTTTCCTGGCTTTACTACCTGCAACACAATTATTTGATTCAGCCCTGAATACTTTCTGTGGCCCTTAAAGCTCAAGATCTAATAATTCTCTTTAAACTAATAATCACAACTATCAAATGATAGGATTTATAATGGTGGTACCTTATTTCAATAAGTGATTTATTAAAATTAGCACTCTTGCTTCTTGATAACGACTAGCAAAAAAATTTTTCATTTCTATGGACATTTAGAGCTCCACCAAAAATTGGTTTAGCTGTAACCTCAAGTCACCGTACAGAAAGAGGTCAGCTCTCCTGTTCTTTCCACCTGTTCTAATAATGACTCTCTTCATTGCAGCAGAAACACATTGTCCCCCACAAATACAGCACTGCTTGACCCTAGAAACTAGACTGCCTCGTAGTGCAGGGAGCCTGGCAGCGCTGTGGAGCCAGCGCCGTGCAGGACATGGGCTCTGAGATCTGCCATAGAAATGTCATGGCCTGGCCACTGTCTCCAGGGATTCCTCTCCCAAGAGCCACTGCACGACACCTACATCCCTAAAATAATATTTATGAAGCCACCCAGGCCAAACTATCTCAAAGCTCTTCCTGTCAAGTTGGGTCTGATTAACAAGCTATCCTTACAGCTATTTAACACATTCAGTGCAGCAAATTCTCTGTCTCTCTTTCTCTCTCCCTCTCTCTCTCTCTCTCTCCTTCTTCACACACACACACACACTTGAGCGTATGGAGAATATTTTCCAGCACTTCACTCTGGCTGAGTGACCAAAAAGGAAAAGAAAGTTAAGAAAAATAGACATGGCCTTTTTATGTAGTTTATTTTTTACCACCAGAAGTGAAAGAGTTGACCCAGGAATCCAAGCAAATTCTGTTTTCGCTGGATCCACTTCAAATAATAAGAATCAAGGAAGGTTCCAATAAGTAGAATAAGAGTTACCATTTATGGAAGTGTTGAGATAAACTCATGCCTGCTTCATGCTTCTCACAAGCTGCAGGATCAATATTTTCTGTTACTGGTTCTAACGCAGTACCCAGGACCAGATCACATTGACTAATAACAGAATGCATCCAAAGAAAATAGATAACGAGTTCTGTGGAAACCCTTAATCCCTTTCCAGAAGCATTTGTTTTTCTTAGGAGCTCATGGGACATCAGAGCTCCATTCTCTCTTTATAGCAGTTTCACGTGCTTGGGTGTGAAGTCACCAGGGCCTTGGTTCTTCCCTCAATTTCTAAGATCCAACATACTCCTTCCCAGATACCGAGCCAGGGTGGGAGTCACGTTGGGCTGGAGCATTGGATGGAGGAAAACACAAATGCAGATCCGGGTAAGGTTTGTAGGATGCCTGGTGTTTTAGTCCCTTTCTCTATGCTGGAACAAAATACCTAATACCCACAGTGTGAAGGAGGCAAGGTTCATTTGGGCTGATATTTGGGGGAGGTTTTAGTGCACTCAGGTGGCTCCAGGACAGAATGGCATGGTAGAAGGGCCTGGGTGAGGGAAGCTGCTCACATCATGGCGCTCAGGAAGCCGACTGAGGGACCCAGGGAGGGAGATGCTGGTCTAGGTCCACCCCCGGGGCTCACCTTTCCAACAAGGCCCCACCTCCTAACATCTCATGGTCCAGTTACATTCCAAAAAGCCCCACCTCTCAGCCATGAGGGTCTTGGGGGACATCTAGCCATAAACCATAGCAAATCTCCTAAACCGTCAGGGCCACAGATTGCACTTCTATGCTCTGGCTACATTAACTCAAACTTACAAAGCTCCTGTTTGGATTAGGTGGAGAACTCCTATAAACTACAGAAATTACACAACTTGATTATTTACAGATGCATTAAGTCAAGAGAGAGCATTTAGTGTTTTGGGATGGTTCTCTGATCTATATTTCAGAACAGTCCCACTAACATAAGACTTAAGTCTTATGAAGTAAAGCAAGAATAAGTGACCAGGGATTGAGACAAACTCACAGCCACTTCCTGATTCTCGCAGCCTGCAGGGTCAGTATTTCTGTTACTGGTCCTAATGTGGTAGCAAGTCCAGGAGATCTGCAGCCTTCAACTACAAAAGCCATCCACATAACGGGGTCTTGGTGGATCTTCACCTGCAAATTGGTGCCTCGGGCAACACAAAGGTTGGTTTTATCTCTCACACAGGCCCAGTGTGCCATAGTCACCCTATTTCAAAACTGCCTCCACCCAACTAAAGACGAGACAGAGTTACCCAACCCAAAGAATGAGAGACCTTCAAGGTTGACTACAGTTAGCTCAAGGAACAAGAGCCTCAAACACTGAGTGTGAGTTCATCTTTCAAAAACAATGTCACACATGTATAAATACCAAAAAGTTTCTCTGGTGTGAGAAACTGAAAGTGTAAATAAGGACTAAATGTATAATAGGTCATGTGAAATAGGAAGAAAAGGGGCAAAGGGGAAGGAAGTGGGAGGGCTAGGGGAAAAGATAGAAGGGAATGGGATTAATATGAGAAAATGGAAAAATAGGAACAAAATCTTTGTAAATAGGGAGGACTGGAGGGGTTGAAGGGAGGGCTGGGCAAGGGTGAAAAGTAAGAACCAAGAGAGACTATGCAAAGGTGCAAATTTCCAGTGATGAATGTCATTATATTGTATACCTAAAATGTACCAACGATTAGAATAAATAATCGATAATGCAAAACAGGAAGAAAAGGTCCAAAGGGGTAGGGGTAGTGGGAGGGACAGGGGAAAGGAAAGAAGGGAAAGGAAAAATGATGAGAAATGGAAAAAATGGAAATAAAATCTTTGTAAATAGGGAAGAGTGGAGGGGGTGAAGGGAGGGCTAGGGATGGGAAAAAAATAAGACCCAAGATGCATTATGTAAAGGTACAATTCCCAATGAGAAATGTAATTTTGTTGTATACCTACAATGTACCAATAAAAGAATTTAATAAAATGGGACATCTCAAAAAAAAAAACAATGTCAGAGAACTCCTAAGTGACATCTAAAGCCCTCTATCTGCAAAGGCAGTCTTTCCAGCTGCATTAATCCACAATATGATCTCCTCTCCCTTTACGTTTAGTTTGTGTCTCCTACCTCTGGCATATAGTCCTGTCACCTATGAACAAACCAAAGGTGTCTCAAAGGTGTGGCTTCATTGTAGTCTCTTCATTTCTAAGAGTCCAGGTGCCTCCATCAATTACAGAGGACAGTGACCATCTAGACTTTATCTGCCACAGCTGCTGGCTCTGTTGTGACCCAGCCCTGGTTATCCAGACAAAGGTGAAGCCCAAGTGTAAGGACAGAACAGTGCCCTACGACTGCTCACCATGGCAGAAAAGGGCAGCAGATGTCACAGGTCACAGGCTGAGCACTCAGTTCAAGAGTCTCAGTAGTAACAGAGAGTGTTAGTACATTCCTCTCATTTTCAGAAAGGTTTAGAGATCATAGATCTTTAAACACACTGTGGTACAATTGATCCTCATTTCTGAAATGCCTGTGTAAGCACTGGCTTATTTTTTCCTGCTGTTCTTACCGCACCAAAAGGGAGTCGAACTGCTGAACTCACTTCTTGGTTGAGTCAGATCTACCCAAGGAGCAATACTGTGAACAATGCAGTGATGGTTAAGGATGGCACAGTGCATGTTTTCCTTCATACTTTGAACAAAGAAATTCTAGTATTTCTAGCTTGATTGTGTCTTATTCTCCTAATCTCTCTCTCTGTCTCTCTCTCATTTCTTGGGAGATCAGTTTCATCAGTTCTAGTCAATAACAAAGAAACATAATTATACTGAAGTGAATAAGTTATTAATTTTTATGCTGTGTACACATTATGACAACCTCTTTGATTTAGGTAAATACATTCTGCCTCTTGATATGGTTTATTATCTCAGTGTTCCAGTGTATCTCAGTGATCATATGATACTAAGCCATGAAGCAAAAAACAATCACTTAGTGTAGGAGTCACTCTCACTGTGTGCTAAAATCACCTCATGATCAAGACAGAGCCGGCACATGTTGAATTGAGATGAAGAAAGTCCAGCAAGCTGCGTTTTAATCTGTGACACATATAAACTCTGACCAGCTCTTCAAAATTTAGAATTAACCTAATGTAATGGAAAATGAACATGCCTGGAAGTTTCCTATACAGTTGACCTCTAATCTTACTAGAAATTATATAAAACTTTTCCTTTTTTCCTCCCCAAATCCTATCTGTATAATTCATAAGGTATCTGAAATTAATGATTATATAATCCTGACACTGACAAATGTGAAATATTGAATTTATAAGTCTTACATCTTGAATTCCTACTAATATCTTCTGATATTCCATCAATATTTCTAAATACTGAAGACTGTATTTTTGAATGGCTTTTGTGCCCGTTATTTTTAACTAGGAAGAAACTAGAGAAAAAAATGGAAATAATCTTTATCTTCCCAATTACATCCATAATTTTAATAACAATTTTAAGAAAATGTTTTATAAGTATATGAAAATATTCCTAGAAACCAACCTGGGGGAATCTTGGGATATTCCAGGAACTCTTCACAAATTCTTAAATTGAAATAATAATTTATAGGTAATGTTTGTTTTTCCGTGTTTGTGTTTAAAGTATTCCTCTAGGAGGAGAGCTACAAAACACAGATTAAGAAAGTTTGAAATAACTCAAGGAGGTAATTTTAAAATCTTTTGAAAAATTCTACCTATAGCTAAAATCCGGTGTTGTTTAATTCTGCCGCTAAGCTATAAGCTACTGTGGAGCTGCAGCAAGATGTGCAGTCCGATGGGACAGGAGCCAAGGACCCTCCCATGAGCCCACTGGGACAGCCAGCTAAGCTGTGCACCTTCTCCGAACCACTGTTTCCCAGTTTACAAAATTCTGCTCCAGAAATCTGCAATCCTTCATTTCACGAACCTTATTTAGGGCCTAGTAAGCACAAATTTATTTTTGAAGAGGTCATCTGTGTCGCCTTGTTTCATGTGGTGGCAATGCCAAGTACAGTAGCAGGTGTCTGCAGAGCACGTCACTTTCGACACATCTTTAATCCAAGTCCCACAATGTGGGCCATCTGCACTATGGGATCAGGGAGGATCTTCACCTGTGAGTGGGTGGCTCAGACTACACACCATCATGCAAGCTAGATAATCCGAGATAAAGTATCTTCCCCAAAGAGTTGAAGACATCATACTTCAGTGATCCATGCCTACCCATGTGTATAGCAGCACAGTTCATAATGGCTAAATCTTGGAACTGGCCCATATGTTCATCAAAGGGTGAATGGATACAGAAAATGTAATATTTATACACAACAGAGTGCTATTCTGCTACAAAGAAGGATACATCTCAGTCATCTGTAGGAAAATGGATGTACTTTGAAACCATACTGTTAAATGAAATAAATTAAGACATACAAGTTTAAGTACTGCATGGTTTCTCTTATGAGAAGACCAAGTATAAATGAAGAGCAAAATAAAAGGGAGATGATAGGATACAGGGAGACAGATCTTTTGCAAATGGGAAGGAGACCCAGAGATGGAGGGGCAGGGAAGGAGGGGGAGGAAAAGGGACATAAAAAGAATGAACATGTGTCGTGTACAGGCACCTACAGTGGTCCAGGTACCTACAATGCCTACAATGAAAGTGCTCATACGTACTTCAAATATATACCAATAAAAAATTCTAGATAGATCAAGTAGGGCCAAGATCTTTGCTTCTCCTTGGGGGAGGAGGGGACAGGGTGCAGTTCCAGTGAAGTGACTCACCCAGTCCCACCGCACATGACCGAGGAGACAGTAAACAGTTCAGGTCTCCAGCACATCCTCTCCTGAGCATGCTGTGCAGACAAAACCCAGCCGTACCACCAAGCTCCTGTTCTCCTGCAGTGCTGCATCAGCTGTCCACAGGTTCTGGGGGTCTGTTGTCGTTGCCGGCCCAGTGCTGGAGTCAGGCCTGGCTTGGCCTCAGCCTTTCCTGCCCCACCCCAGTGACCTTGGCCACCAAGCCACTCATAGAATTTGCAGCCACCACCCTGCGGCTATACTTGGCATCCAGCTGTACTGCTGCCTGGCAGTAAGGTGAGGGAAAATGAGGAGCTTTGAACTCATGAGAAAAAGAGAAATAAAGGCAATAAACTTTATAAGGAGGCTCCAAACAAAATCATTTCAAAAGAAGACGTGAAGTTGCCAATGCTTAGTTTCTCAGAGCCACTCTGGACTAATGCCACTCTGCTGTCGAGGATGCAGTAAGGTCATTAAGCCCAGCATCACCATGATCCTTTCTACACCATGCTCCCAAACGGGATCCAGCATCCAGTGTCTGAGAAGGGGCAATAACAGGAGATTTGCAAATGTTGCTGGAGGTACTAAAACATTCCAGGCACTGTTCATACACTGACAATTACAAAAAAGTCATGCCTTTTCTATGGTAAAAGATTGCAAAAGAGGAATTCTCTAAAATTTAAATTTAGGCTCAGATTTATCCCCGGGAACTTGACGAGTCCTTTCAGCCCATTTGGACCACATTCTTCCTAGGCCCCTTTCCTTGACCCCGAGTGGGGAAACTGATCAAACACATTCTGCACATTCCACCCAGCCCACAGGCCAGGCTCCCAGCTGCAGGGCTAGCCTCACAAATGCACACACCAGCTCGGTTTCTGAAGCAGGGGGAGCTCCCAGGAACACCCGAACACACCCACTTTCCTCACACGCCTGACTCCGGAAGCTGCACCCTGAAAATCACTGACACCATTTCTCTGACTGATCAGACGCTCTCAGGTGGAAAGGGTACCTCTTCAATTTTAACGGCAGGAATTTCCTGTCAGTCCTCCTCTCTCTGCACATCACAAGTTCATCCTCATATTCAATGCCACTTTTCAGCAGTTGCCTGACTGCTCTGTCAAGACCCTGATGATGATGAGGTGCCGGGCACAGTCATGGTTTTAGTTGGAAAAAAGTTACTTTATGCAGTGTGCATATGAAGAGTTTGGCAGATGAAAATTCAGAGACGCTGCCAACTGGGCAAAGGTTTGGTCTTGGAGAAAGCCCTTCACACAGACGCAGGTGATGTACAGGAAAGGAAACCACAAAAACAACAGGGCAATAACACTAAAGTCTGGATTTACACACACCAAAAGAAAAGGAAATTCAGAGCTGACTTCTATATCCCATCTTATAATTCATCACAACAGGACGAAAGATACAGATGTCATTTCCTTTGTTAGACTAGGAAAAGAGTACAAATCCCCAAATCAGATTCACACAAAAAAACAAAATGGTTATTGTTTGTACTTCAATCATTATCTTCTATTTCAAGTTCTCAAAAAT
Source organism: Heterocephalus glaber (assembly GCF_000247695.1). The sequence continues at coordinate 331,401 of NW_004624753.1, forward strand.
ACTTTGCAGCAATTCTTCCCATTTTGTAGGTTGGAAAAATGAGATCCAAGCCAACAAGGTAACTCCTGGAGACATATGAAAAATCTGGGCCACAAATTGAGTTGAAATTGTTTATCACAAGCTACAATAAAAGACACTTTCTTGATAGCATGGTTTTCTTTTATTTTATTGGTACATTTTAGGTACACAATATAATGACTTTCATCATTGGAAATTTGCACCTTTACATACTCTCTCTTGGTTCTTATTTTTGTCCCTTCCCCTGCCCTCCCTTCAACCCCTCCATCGCTCCCTATTTACAAAGACTTTGTTTCCATTTTTCATTTTCTCATATTAATTCCATTCCCTTCTTTCCTTTCCCCACCCCTCCCCCTTCCCCTTC
>NW_004624753.1:341582-412281 GCF_000247695.1 Heterocephalus glaber
CCCTGACATAACACTGCACTGATATAACACTGCCCTGATAAAACACTCCCCTGACATAACACTGCACTGATATAACACTGCCCTGATAAAACACTGCCCTCATATAACACTGCACTGATAGAACAATGCACTGATACAACAATGCCCTGATATAACACTGCCCTGACATAACACTGCCCTGATAACTGCCCTGATACAACACTGCCCTGCTGGCTCAGACTAGCTCTTCCACCCTCTGCTGCTGGATGAGCACCGGGCCACAACAGCAACAGTGACCATCCCAAAAGAGCCCAGGCTGAAGCAGCAGGGGCATCCAACTTGCTGACAGTTCCCTCCGCTGGAAACAGCATCAAGAAGGAATTCCAATTGGCTCTCCTGCTTTGAAGAGACTTAGCTTCTCTCTTTTCCCTCTTTTAATAACACAAAGTAAGCAGATGTTTGAATTTGCTAGGGTTTCAGAAAGACTCAAATGGTAGTTAACCTAAACAAAGAGACCTAGTTATTCACAGAGACCACTGTAGACTTCTAACATGAATAAAAACATTATGGATCATGAAAATCCATATAGTGTTAGAGTCAAGAACTGAATATATTCAGCTTACATTTTCCATTTCGAATTATAAAACCTACCAGAGATGAGTATGGTCAGAATTTTAGATTCTTAGTTTGTGTGGTAAAGCATATTCAACAGCCACAGAAAAAATGAGGCCCCCACATTTGGGGTTTCTTATAAAGCAGCTCTTCTGTAATGACTTAGAGTTCCATGTGGTTGTGATATTTCCAGAATGAAGGACTAAGTCAATCCTGATGAAACTTTGAAAGATGCCACCAAGACTAAGTGTTTCAAAGCCAACACTTGGACTGCTAAGTCGTTCCCTGTGTTTAGGGGGAGTGATTGTGTGATTGGCAGTGAGGGTGGAGAGCAACCCTTCACAGTAATGCAGATGGGCATATCGTCTCCTGATTACATGTGAAGGAGGATGGGGTCTGCAGAAAACCTCCTGATGCATTCAGACACACAAATCATCCCAAGAAGGGGGCTAACTTATTTTCTCTTGAACTCTAGTAGGAAATTTCCCATGCCATAATTGTATTTGTTATAGTGCAATGATCAAAGTCAATAAATTCCTCCATCTATCCCCATTCAGGGAAACCATATGGCATTACTAGGGGAATCACATGTAATGCGGGTTTGTCGCAGACATGATTAAATAGCTGTGGGGGAAGGGAACACTAGGGAAAGCAAATGCATTTAAAAGAAGAGACTAAATGCATGGATTCCAAGACACACGTGGGTATACTCCATTCCCAGAAGATGTGAAGTGGTAGAACTATACAGAACACACCGCAAGATGATCATGAAAGGAAAAGAGGATGGATTCCTGAAACAAACGTGATCTCTCTCAGCACTGTGCACAGAGAAATCGTCTAGATCCTCATCAGAAGTTAGGGATTCCAGGAGGCAGATACATCCAGCCTAAAGGCCAGTGATGGTCAGACATCTCTGATATCCAGAGCTCTGTTTTGGTACAAGGAAAATGTCACAATTTCGTGGTAAACAGGAGGTGGCCTTTTTGAACATTTCAGATTGTAATTCACACAATCAGTGGTGATACAAGGAAACAAGTACTGTTAAAGTGAATGGATAAATTTTTGGAAACACAGTTGGCTCATATTCATCAAAATTTGTGATTTGCAGACAAAGGTCCCATAAGTTCAACTCTAGAAATTTATCATACGTAAGAACAAGCATGAGATACAAAGATATAGTCTCATGAGGGTCCATTACTGCATTTTTTCATTCTAGCAAAAGCATGGGTCCAATTTGAAAGTCCAGCAGTAGAAAAAAGGCAGAGTGAATTCCAGTCAATAATAATATGTACCAGTAAGAAGAAAGAAAGAAGGTGAATTTACCTATTTTGGGACACAGTATTTTTGGAGCATTGATACACTTCATCAGTGTTTGCTTTAAAAATGTTGAGAAATGTACATAATAAATTGATCTCAGTAATAAGCCCTTGAAAAGTGATTTGAAGAAAAAAGGACTTTAACAATATAGACAATAAAAGTTACCAATTTTAGTGAATAATTCAGTGAGTTAAGACGAATGTATACAGTCATGTGACCACCGTCATAATCATGATATAGAAGATTTCCATCACCCCTAAATCTTGTTCTTACCCCTTTGCAACCCCAGCCCTATTTTCTGAGCCCTGGAAATGCTGATATAATGATATGTGTTGCTAATTTTGCTTTTTCTTGAATTTCATATAATCATAGAAATTGGAATTTTTGCATTTGGGTTTTTCCATTTAGCATATTTCAAAGCTTCATCTATATTGTTGTGTGTACCAATACTGTCTTCCTTTTTATTGTCAAGCAGTAAATAATGTGTTGTGTGGATGCACTGATTTGTTAATCTATTCACCAACTTACAGGCATTTAGGTTCACCTCAGCTGTGACAATTATACACCAAACTGTCTGATTCCAGTATAGCCCTGAGAACACACATGTTCATTTTAATTGGATATACACCTAGGAGTGGAACTGATGTTAAAAATGTTACATTTCATTGATTTTTCTGTATGTTTTTTCTTTCATTAATTTCTGCTTTAATCTTTATTATTTCCTTCTTCTGCTTGCTTCTTGTTTGTCTTTTTTAATTTCTTAAAGTAGAAATAAAAAATGAATGCTTTAAATTTCTATCTAAACAGTTTTCAATGCCTTCATCTTTTGATATGCTGTTTCGCTTTTATTCAATATAAAATAATTTCTAGTTTTCCTTGTAATTCTTCTTTTTACTCATTTTTTTCAGTACTTTAATTTCCAAATGTTTGAAGATTTGCCCAAATAGATATTTTTTTGTTGTTGGTTTCTAATTTAAAATTGCTGGGATTAAAAACTTAATTTGTATTACTTCAACCTTTTAAAATGTATTTAGATTTAATTCATGGTCCAGAATATTATCTTAGTAAAGTATATGTTCCATGTATACTTGAAAAGAATTCTGCTGTTGTTAAATGAATTATTCTATAAATATGAGTTAGTTAGGTCCATCAAGTGGCTAGTGTTTAGTCTTCTTTCTCTTACTGATATTTTGTCTACTTATCCTATCAACAAAGAGGGCTGTTAAAACCACCAACTATAGGACCAGGGATTTAGCTGCTCCACAAGCGCAAGGACGTGAGTTTGATTCCTGGTAACAAAAAAGAAAAAATCAACTATAATTGTAATTGTTGGTTTCGCTAACTCTCTTTTAAAATTTCCAACTATAATTGTCTAGTTCTTTCATTTCTATTAGATTTCATTTTATCTGTTTTGCTCTTTTATTATATGTATTAACATTTAGGCTCAAGTCTCTTAATGAATTACCATTTCATCATTATAAAATGTTCCTGTTTCTTTATTCTGAAATCTACTTTGATGTTAATATAGCAACTCCAATTTTCTTTTGATGAGCATTTGCATAGAATATTTTTGCATCCTTTTATCCTATGTTGCTATAAATTGGGTTTCTTATAGAGAGCATATCTTATTTTATTTTAGATCCAATATAATAATCTTTGGCTTTTAACTGGCATATTTAACCTAGTGTTGTACAATGTGGTAGTTTCTAGCTACATGTGGCTAAGGAGCACTTAAAATATTACTAGTATAAATTGCAGTGTGCTTCGAGTAAAAATTACATAAAAGATTTTGAAGACCTAGCCTGAGATGAAAAACAGAAAATACATTTCTAATTTTTATATTAATTGCGTATTGAAATAATGTTTTAGATATTTTAAATTGACTAAAATAAAGTATTAAATTTAATTGCACATTATTTTACTCCATGTAATGACTAGAGAAAATGAAATTATAAGTGTGGCTCATAGTTCACAAGAGCTAGTTTAGATTACTTACATTACACTGTCAATATAGTTGGATTTAAATCTCCTACACTGATACCTATTTTCTTTTTGTCCCACCTGAAATTTTTGTCTTCTCTCTTTTTGGACTCACTGAAGATTACTTTATCTCATCTTATCTCTAGGATTGGTTTATTAACTATACCTTTTTTGCAGTAGTTGCACTAAGATTTACAATATGTATCTTAATTCAGGACAATCTACTTCTAAATAATATGAATCATTTCACGTATATTGCTAGAATCTTACTGCAAACAACCTATTTATTCCTTCTTGCCTTGTACTTTTGTTGTCATATCTTTTATTTTACATAAGCCCCACTATAAATTATTTTTGCTCTAAACAGTTCATTATCTTTTTAAGGTTCATATCTTTTTATTCAATATCATTCTATCTCTATAAATCTATCCTGAAGATTTAACCAAACATGCCTTCAACAGATTTTCCATGGAAGGCTATTTATTCAAGTGAAAATATAGCAACAACCTGAATGATATATTGTAGATGAATTGTTTAATTATTGTGCATACTTACAACAGAACATTTGACAGATTTTAAAGTATACATTTCAAAGACATTTAGGCTCAGAAAATGCTCAAAATCTAAGAATAAGAGAATATAAGCAAAAATGCACATTCCTTATAGGGGCCGCGAAACTGTTTATACTTGAGAGAGAAAGGAGGGGAGAAGGAGCAGAAAGATACATGCATAATATAGTAGGTAATTTTTTATTTTTTCTCCTGATACATGTATTCAAAATTTTTCCTAATTAGACGTGCAATATTGATTTCAGGAAATATTTTTTCATTTGAGGATGCAAATTATATAATGTCTAAAATATTACTGAATTTTAATTTCATTGTGAACTTTCTTTATGTAATATATCCTTTCTACATTGTTGTATTTGCAGTTTTTCTGAGTTCTGATAAACTCCAAGATGAATATTTGCCTATTTATCCCTCAAAACATATAAAAGCCCATTACTCTTTCAAGAGATTTAAGTAAAATAAGTCATCTTCCTCATAAAAATATCATTTTCCAGAGATCTTCATTCCTTTGTATAGGTCCAGATTCCTCTGATATCCCTTTTTTCTGCCTGAAAGATATCCTTTAATAATTCCTGTAGTGTAGATCTGCTGTTAGTGAATTTGTTTAGTTTTTGAATGTCTAAACTTGGCTTTATTACCTTCACTTTTAAATGGTCTCTTGACTATTTCACAGTGTTCTGAATTTTGTATCATTCCACTCTAGGCTTTTTGTATTTTCCATCTCTTCATTGTATTCATATTATCCTTTATCTTTTTAAACAGAGAATATATTTGTAATAACAGTTTTACCATTTTTATTTGCTAAGTCTAACATCCGGGTTATTTCTCAGTTTGGGATTTTTGTTTTGTTCTATCTTTTTTTAGCAATTGATTTCTCTCCTCATGGTTCTCATTTTCCCATTTCTTTTAACGTTTGATAACCTTCTGTTTGTATAATAAGCCTTCTAGGCTTATTCTAATATATATCTAATATATATCTTCTAAGATATTTTTGGTTGCTGGATTTTGTTATGTTATTTTTAAATTGTGATGCTTTTTCTGGGACAATTTAGTTATCATGAATCAATTTGATTCAACAAGAAAGAAGGATACGTACCAAAATTAGGCTTGAAAGCTGGGACCAGGTGGAACCATAACCTGTTGAGCTAATGGCCGCCTGGAGTCTAGCGCTCTTCATAGTGTAAGACAAACAGGAAGAGAAGACGGGGTAACTAATGCTACGTGGCCTATGTGGCCTAGGCTGAACTGATCCAGACATGCACAGAAGGGGAACAAGGAAGAAGGATACAATGTAACTGTCACTGGGGCTGTGCCATCCAGGTCTACAATCTTACTCAAACAGATCTGTCTGACTGTCTGCTGGTCTATGGAGGAGAAAGGGAGTAGGCAGGAGGCAAAGGACCATCTTCAGGCTGGGCCCGTGGCATCAGGGAAGACTTTTCACTGTGGCTAATGGAAACATAAATTATTCCGAGCCTGTCTAAACTCCAACGATTAATTATTCTACCTACATTTTACAGTGGCTCTTTTCTCATCCTGGAACAGTTTTCTCATATTTGTGCTTAAGGGACCCCTTGTTATAAATATTTGGAATTCTTAAGAATTCCTTCCTTTAAGTTGCTCATCACCAACTATTTTGTCACAGCAAGGAAAAGCTGACCAGCACAACCATGTTTAAAAACTTGCTTCAGGGGCCGGGGATTTAGCTCAGTGGCAACGTGCCTGCCTCGCAAGCACAAGGTTCTCAGTTCAATCCCCGGAACCGCAAAAAAATAAATATATAAAAATAGAAACTTGCTTCAGGGCCAGGGATGTAGCTCAGTGGTTCCACCACCTGCCTCGCAAGTGCAAGGTCCCAAGTTCGATCCCTGATACCAAAAAAAAAAAAAAAACTTGCTTCGTGTGCTTTGTTTCTCTGGTCTTACAGGTGTCAAAGGTAGAATGTCTATCTAGTCCTTGTTACTCTAAAACGGCCCATATAAAGATTATAATTTGTAAATAATAGAGATATAAGATACAGGCAACACCAAAATTCTCTGTTTCTTTCTGCTTTCCAATAGACTTAACCAACAGAAGGCCTGGGCTGTAAATTCCAGGGAAAGAAGAGACTGTGACTCATGCTCACATTCCCTTTTCCAGCCACAGCTTCAGTCATCGCTGAGTCCATCTATTTGTAGCCAGAGCAGGCCCTCTCCTGCGGCTGCCATCACTGCCAGGCTCTGCTGACACTTCTCCCTGTCCTGCGTCCGTCAGGCCTGGGGATGAAAATAAGCTGGCTTTCCATCTCTGCTGTTCAGTGGGTGCCTCACAACCCTTGGTGTTTTGTTTTCACGTCATCCTACCAATACCTCTGCAAACAGTGGCTTCATTAATCCCTCTTCAGTTCATCCTTCAATGGGTCATTCTTCTTCTGTAAGGAACTCCCACGACCCCACTAGCCACACGATGAATGCCCCACCTGGGAAATCATAAACTGAACATCCTAGCTCTCACCTCAACTGCCTGTCCTTTGAGTTCTCTGCTTCCACAACTCCTAATTTCCCTGTTCTTTCTCTAATCCCTTGCTCATTCCCTTCTCCTGCTTTCCCGCCTTTCTACCACTGTCTGGCTTTATTTTTTCCTACTTCCAGCCTAGATACAATTAGTCATCATATCACCTACTTTGATGTCACCCCTTTCAAATGTTTTTCTCCATTTCTATTTCTGACTTTTCAGCTTGGTGATGGAGATTTTGAACATGCTGAGCCTTTCTTTATCTTTATAATGAAGAGTTGGACAGCATCGTGGTGTGATAGCCATTGTCCCACAGGGGCACTTTGAGGATGAAAAGAAGAAGCTATTAATTATTACACCAAGACAACAGGACTAAGGAGAGTGGGCATGTGAAACCGTGGCTCTACAGTGTCTTCCAGCTCTGGAAAGCTGTTTTTATATCACACATGTTCATTCAAGAGAGTGGATTTGTCATGATCTGGAGGCTTACAATACACTTTGCTTAGTGCTCACAACAAAATATTTGAGAAAACAAAAAGAGTAAGAAATTAAATATACAGAGGTAAGGGTCATGAGATGTGAGGACACTGCAAAAGAGGATTCACAACTGCGTGTTTCTTTCCAAATATCAGGCTCATGCGACAGGTGCCTTCAAGGAAGGCCTTGTTTCTTCTAACGTGCCAGTTAGGAGGAATTCACACAGCAATCTGGGTTGGGTATGGGTGGAAAATCTGGCGCCCTCCTGCCTTCTTGTCCCTTCACTTCGATTCTCGGTTTTCAGTTTCAAGCCACACAGAGCGGATGCTGTGCTTGTGTGCTGCCTCCCATCCCACAACAAAAAACCCTCTCCAGTGAGCAAGTATGGTCACCATGGCAGCTGGGGGTCATAAACTCCTGAGCTGTGGGTCTTGGCACAATTCCATGCATTATCTACATTCTGCCGCAAATCAGTCCCTTTATCTAATTAGTAGCCTTACAAATAGCCACCTGCCCCACAGCTTAAACATTAAAGATGCAATATGGGCTGAATAGCTCGAGACAAGGGGCGAGGATACAGAAAACTGAAAGCCGATCTTGGTGGGGCCGGTCTCTCCTGGCTATAGACACCTGCAAGCCCGGCCCACCCACGGAGCAGAAGTTCAAAGGGGGGCTGGGAACAAATCGCTTCTGTCTTCTTTTCACGACTCACCTTGGGTGTCTCCTGATCCCCTGGCCTCCTGGATGCTGGGCCTGCTGACCTCTGCTGGAAGGACCTCCTGGAGTCTTCCCTGCCTCTGAGTTTCCTACCTGCAGGCCAGGAGGAGAGAGCGAGCCCCGTCTCTCTCTAGAAACTGTGCCACTGCCTTGGCTGGCTGAATCCACACCCTGACCTGGACATTTTAGAAACAGCCCCTGACTCACCACAAAGACTGGGTCCTTTCTGACTTGGTTAAAGGCAAACCCTTGCTCTTGTTGGATCATACTCCAGATTCACATTATCAGCTGTTTCCTGATGTGCATCTCTTTTTCCTCCAGTTCCAGTAAAGAATTCTAGAAACAAAAAAAAAAAAGTATTGTATTCAAACTTTACTATAGCGAAACAAATATCTTTCTACATTCGTTTTACAGATAATGAAGAATCTAAATGTTCAAAAAGTTGAAACCAGTGCATTCTGAAAGTATGGAGCATTAGCCTTTTGCATCCTGACCTGAAGAATTCAGTTAATGTTGTGGAGTCACCTTTGAAAGTTTCTATTACAAGAGCAAAAGAGGACACAAAACCCCATTTTATGCTTGAAAATAACTGGGGACTATTTGTTCCATATGTGCAGAGTAAGTTCATGTCTCACTACAATTTCATTGTCATGTAATAATTTTAAATTTCTTGTTTTTTATTGTAATGGTTTATGAGAATATATCTAATATAAATCAGTTAAACTAGGGAGTGATTATGCTTACTATGCTGACAATTGGTTAAGTGTGAAAGCTGTAGGGAAAAGAATCTCAGCGGTAGAAAGTTCTTACTACATCTCGTCTTCTTTTCGAAGCTCAAGCTATAATATCTTTGCTTCGCTCTCAGATTCGTCGCTCCAGTTTGCAGTGATATTGAGCCATAGGTCTTCTCCTGGCCCCTCTGATATGCTATTCCAGAGGCTAGCAGATCTAAGGGACACAGGCTTCTTAATATTCAGATCGAGACTCTCTTCTTGACATTCCCATTGTTCTTACTTGTAAATTTATATTTGTTAAATAAAATACCTCCAGGGTTTCTGAAAAGAAGTCAGTGTTTCACATCCGTGCAAGCACAAAATGAGCCATGCCAGCATTCTCTCCCACCCACTGAAGCTCCCCAAGCCATGCCAGGAGCACCAGATTAAATAGTTGTGCTGGGAACCAAATCCCAAAGACTCCTTGTTTAGGCCTCTTTTGAGAAGGAAGGAACTGCAAAACAAGAGCTATCTTTGTGAAAATTTCTATTCTTCTTCTCTAACCTTCTTAAGTAAGGGTTGCCACCACTGTATTCAATATAAATTGAAACATTCCTCTGTGAATTTGTCTCTTTGGCCAATTCTAACAATTCTTACCTGGCATTAAATTTAATCTTATGAAACGAAAGTCTTCAGTACTCAAAGAGGTGAAATCTTTCTGGCAAATAGTATCTGTTCAGTGCCTCTGTTGTCTGGTAGTTCCTTTAGCAATGGTTCGCCAATCCAAAGTAGTCCAGGTCCTTCTTGCCTGGAACAAAGAATTGGATGAGACAAGCCAAAAATGTGGCCAAAAAGTTTATTTGAAAAGTGCTGGCTGAATGGATATGGGAGAAACTAACTCTGCAGAGAGAACGTGGGCAGAACAGGAGAAAAAGAAGATAAAAGCAAAAATAAAAGTACACGCTGCGTCTGAGAAACACAACGAAGGATATGGGAATTCACCACAGCGAGGTTCCCAGGGCGTCCGGACTTCCTTTATGTCGTCCACATCTCGTGGGAGCTCGCGAGAAGTTCTACATACGGGGTTCTGGCCTTGCTCTGGGATCCTGCAATTGATCGCTCATTTCTCCAGCCGACTTTGCCACGTCCGAACTCCTACATCCCTTCTCTGCAGACTTTAAACTCCAAGAGGACAGGGAGCATTCAAACTTAGTTGCCACTCCATCCTAGTGCATAGGTTTATAAAAGGGACTGAGTGTCCAATGATCTCTTCATTGCTTAGGAACTATGAATAACAATTAAAATTCTGTGGCTTTGAGAATTTAAAATTAGCATTTATATTCCCAGTAATCCCTTGTAATGTATACCACACTATGGTCAGTTAATGCATGATAACAGTGTTTGGCCATCATACAACAATGGAAAAGACAGGATTGCTGAATCTGTGACTCTAAATATTACAGAAAATGAAAGTTTCACCAATATCTGACTTGAAACTGGTTGAGTTACTCCGAGGAAGTTACATACACCCAAAACACCTGACTCAGAAACACCTGAGGAAAATCTGTAATTCATCACATAGGTGGTCTTTGGGAGGTAGCTTTGGGCTTACTGATAATCTTCTCAACTTGTCCAGCTTATCATTATGATTCATAAACAGAATTTTTGTTCCTGCACACTGTCTCATCTACCTCTGCAAAGCACACAGAGGATGCAGTAGAGCGGGCAAGAATCCAAAGAAGGTCTGTGGTTTGGAACTGGCCCGAGCCAAGCTGACACCAAAGAGCACCATGACCCAGAGCTGGAGTAAAGTCACTGGCTCTGAGTCACGGGCTCTCTGAACTCACTGGTTGTGTGAGTTGCTTTAGGAGAGAGGCATACAGCCAGGGATTACTCACATTATTAAACTGCGTCCATTCCAAGGTCATAGAGAACTTCCTGGTGAGCAGAAAGCTGCAGTGATTCCCCTGTCCCCATCCAGGATTGAATGTGAATTCCCCTATAATTTGTCTTTAAGAGCATTACCTGGACCTACAGGGTCCCTTTCCCCCACACCCTTCCCCATTGCTACTGAGCCCTTCCAGCAGATCTAGGAAACCGGGATCTGAGATCTAGTACTGCCAGGCCTTTTCTTCCTGAAGCCCAGCCTCACAGAGCTAGCACAGCTGGTGGTGTGCACCCCCCGCAGCCTCATGAGGCAAGAGGAGTGGGCAGATGGAGAGGAAGACAGTTTCTGCACAAGACGACAGCCCGCCTCATTCCGGGTGACTGACTGGGAAAACAGACTGTGGCATTAGCTCCCTCTGATTTGTCCCCAAGGACTTTGTTTCCTCCACCAAAACACTGTGTGTGGGCGGGAACCATCTACTCTCACGTGTTTGGTAAGCTTTTAAAGATAAATTCGCTGATCACTGTCTTGATTCATGTATTTACTCTCTAAGAACATAGAACTTAGTACAGCCTGATTGACCCATAAAATAAAGACCAGACAGAGAGCACACAGGCAAACAATCCTAAGGGCCAGGGTTCCAGAGTCTGTCCAGCTGTGTGAATGTGAACTGAGAAGCTTTCTTGGGTCAGTCTTTTATAGGAGGAAGATGAGGCCACGTTTCTAAGATCACTTCTACGTTCAAAATTATGATTCTCTGCTCCTGGTAATTGATTCCTATGAATGGTATTATGTAAGCTAAGAAGAAAGCAGGTTGTAGGAAATTCAATAATAGTGATTTGCTCATAATAATGAGCGACGGACGTCAGTGGGAATTTGCTGCTCTTCTCTGGCATCCTGGAGGAACTTGTGAAAGCAGAGGTTGTTTCAGTGTGTAGGAAAGTCTGCAGAGCAGGAGGGTACAGGCGTCCTAGACAGGAGTATGTAGCCAAGGATACAAATAAAGCCTAAGTGTGGAGGAGAAGCTTTGAAGGAAACTGTCGCAGAAACGAGCAAATACAGGCATAAGTAAGCTCCTAGGAAACAGAGCAAGGGGTTTGCACTAGAAGCTGAGGGCCCCGCCACGTTGGAGCAGAGGAGAAGACACAAGTCCACGGCAGCTTGTTGTACTTGTGGGCACGAGTGGTGCCAGTAGACATGGGGAGGGGGGGCAGCAAGCATTGCGGGAATCCATCCTTACTATTCCTGCCATTTATCAGCCCTCGGACTCCAGGGCCCCTGCAGTGGGGCAGCTCTGACCAGCCTTGCTTCGCAGTGTGACTTCTTCCTCCACCCTGTCCTGCTCCTGCCTTTTCTTCTCACAAGAACTGACCCAAGTCCACATCCTCAACTCCGTCCTCCAGCCCAGTGGCTGCTTTCAGAGAACACAGCTGTGCCACAGCCGTCCATACTCAATTTATGGGACGACTCATTGGGTGGATGAAGTGGGACGAATGGAGCACTGGGAAAGATTCCTTTCCTGTGCCCTAAAACATGCCCACCAGTGGCGGGTGACAGAAATTCTACGATTAGAGAAATGTATTCAGTTGTTTTAATGTGTCTGTGTTTGTGAATACCCCTGAAGAAAAGAGAAAGCTAATTATCCACAGTATAGAGAAAGTACTTCCTCCCCTCGGCTCTGATATCCTCAAGGGCATTCTGTCTTAGTCTTCTTTGCAACCTTCTCCATCCATTATTTTTTATTCATTAAACAAATATTCAGTGCATATCATGTGCCAGACCCTGTTCTGGCATTCACTGGAGTAAAACAGTAAACAAAGTTCCACCTGTGGGAGCTGATATGCTGGCTGTTTATTTGGACAATCATAAGGTATGGAAATATTCACGATATTGTCCCCCAGCAGTGCTGGTGGTCACACTGAGGCCCTCATGCAAGATAGGCACGCACCCTACCACTGAGCCACAGCTAGCCCCAAAGTACTATGAAGAATTGTCCCAGTGTTCAGCAAGTGTCTATTCAATTAACACATCTACCCAAAGGAAACAAGAAATAAGAGCCAAAAGGATAACAACGGATATTTGTATTTTTCTCCTTGCTCAACTCAGAAAAGAAGAGCTAGGCAGGACCCAGGAGAACAGGGGAAGTTATCCTCCATGCTCCGTCATTCAGAAACCGAACATAGTGAGGCAGAGTTCACCAAACTCAGAAGGGCAAGGTAGTCACAGGGGTCACCTCAAGGTAAACATTATCCACTGTGCTGAATTTTCACAGCAGATTTTTTCATCCCTGTGGTGATAGCAGTAAAGCTCCCAGTAAGATCTTCTGTTTATCACGATTATTATCACCATTGCTATTTCAGACGAGCATGCCATATTCACTTGAAGTCCACTCAGTGCCTCTCTCATTCCTTCTCTAGATCTCCTCCTTCTAGATCGCTGTTTGAAATATTTCCTTATGGGTATATCCACTTTCTAATACAAGGATTCACAAACTCGACCTCTCCTTTGGCAGCAGAATTGATGCGGAAAAGTATCTTCTACCCTCAGACAGCTAAAGAATGCCAGGTTGCTGCAAGACACTTTAAATCTGTGTGTGCAGCCATTTGACACAGAGAAAGTTTCTTCCTTTCCCTCAACGTCTCTCTCCTAAGGCTGACCTTAGAATCTGGAGATCACTTCACATCATCGTACATTGGTTTCCATTCAGCAAACCTGTCGGGTGTTACATGATGGTGTCGTATCCAGGGTAGTTGCTGTTTTTATGCTTGCAGGTGGACTTGGAAGAAGGCAGACTCACTCTAAGGACCCTGTGCACAATGGCACCGTGCTGGCTTTCAGAACAGAGGTGGGTAAGACTTGCTGTCCTTTTCTTCATCCTCAACTTCCCATCCTTCTCCCTGAAATTGTCCTCCACCACGACCACTCATTGCTCCCATGCCATTCTATCTATCTAGGGTTTCTTTCTACCAATGCACATCTTTGCTCTTCTGTTTAATTGCCAAGCTTTGAAAGGGGAAAAAAAATTATTTCCTATCTCTGTACTCTGTCGTTTAACATCTCCTCCCTCTCACCCTTGTTCTCACCCACTCACCACATCCCCAACTCACCTCTGATCCCCACAGGTCCCTATAGCATTTCATCACTAACTTGGCCTGGGTCAGAGGAATGATTCACGGACCCATAAAACTCAGTGGAGGAGACCTGAAAGGTCAACTAATTCAACCACTCAACTAAGTGGAAAAATCAGCTCTTATTTTCATTCTTTCTTCCTGCTCTTCTCAAATTCAACTACACACTTAAGAACAGTGCCTCTAGTTGCTATGGAACTCCTTGCTTTGGGCATACTTTTAAACAAGGTAGGTTTGTTTCTCTTTCTGACATGGTTTAGGTAGAGTCCTGCCAGCAGTAGGTGTTACATTACAGTTACAGCAACTTTCAGAAGAGAAATGATGATTCTGAAACCTGCAAACTTCACAGTGTAGAGTTGGTCACTCCTCCAATAGGAGTTCAAAGGTGAGCATATCATTTCATTTATTCCATTTATTCCATGGGCAGTGAGGTATTGTTCTGTTAAAATAGTATTATTGGAAAAAAAATTTTTAAAGCCAGGGATTTAGCTCAGTGGTTTCGCCACCTCCTGCACAAGCACAAGGACCCGAGTTCGATCCCCGGTACAAAAAATAATAATAAAATAGTATTGTTGGGATGGAAATTAGAATGATAGACTCAAAAACTAATATATGGTAAAGGTGTATTTGAAAACTCTGGGGCAGATTTTTGACTTAAATAAGTGGAACAATGGGCCATTAGAAAATCATATCTATACCTGACACCCTAAGAATAAATTGTAAATGAAGTAAGTTATCTAAATGTAAGAATGAAATCCTGAAGGCACTAGAAGAAAGTGTGAGTAGATTCCTTGTTAACTTGTGTGTAGGCAAAGGCTTTCTGTCTTTAAATCCAGATACAATAAAATACTGATAAATATACTGATGTAATTTCAAAAATAAAATAGCATGGCAAGAAAACCAAAACCCATTTTACAAATAAGATCGAGATAACTGAAGAACTGGAGGAAAATATTTGGAGCACATATTCTTTTTATATCCATACACACCACACAGAGAGAGAGACATAAAAGTAAAGATGGCCCATAAACAAGAAAATATAATCATTTCATTCACAATAGGACAAATATTAATTAAAATTATAATGTGATATTTATCATGTGTCTTAAAGCAGAAAGTTAAAACAGTTTCTCTCAAAATTGCTAGTGGGTGTGCATAAAACTTCTCTGAGTGGGATTTCATAATGTCTAACAAAACTACACATGTGTTTACATGTGACCCAGCTATTCCACTTCAAGGAGTTTATCCTAAAATATTATAACAATACAAAATATATCTGTACAGGATTATTCAATTAAAATAAATCACTGTAATATTGGTAATAATTTTAAAATATTTGTTACAACCTAAAAACCCATGACCAAGAGAGTAGTTGAATAAACCACAGTATAGCTACACAATGGAATACTATTCCAAAACAAAGAATGAGGAAGGCCTCTATAAACCAATGAGGAGCGATTTCCAGGATATATTGTTAAATGGAAAAAGCGAAGCCTGTCTATCATAAGCTATTTTTATAGAAGAGAAGAGAGGAATATAGAAAATATACATATATCCACTCATTTGTGGGTAAATAAAAACACAGGCAGGGGCCAGGGATTTAGCTCAGTGGTTTCGCTGCCTGCTGAGCAAGCGCAAGGACCCGAGTTCGATCTCCGGTACCAAAAAAAAAAAAAAAACACAGGCAGATAGAATTGTAACTAAAGACATTGGAATGAAGAAATGGTGAGACATCCACCTCTTTTATGTAACCCTGGCCTGTGGAACGATGCTGATGTTTCATATCCTCAGAAAAACAAGAATGCAGGCTGGGTGTCTGATCCACGCCTGTAATCCTTGCACTTTTGGAGGCTGAGACAGGAGGATTTCAAGTATGAACCCTGCCTGGGCAACTTAGTGACTTAGTGAGGCCTTGTCTGGAAATAAAAATAAACATAAGGGCTGGGGATGTAGCTCAGTGTGAAGGCCCTGGGTTCCAATCCCCGGTACCAAGTAGGAAAAAAGGTGGAGGAGGGCCAGGGATTTAGCTCAGTGATTTCACCGCCTGCTGTGCAAGCCCAAGGACCCGAGTTCAATCCCCAGTACCAAAAAAAAAAGGTGGAGGAAAAACTCAAAATTGGAATGCAGATAGAAGTCAAAAAATGAACCATATTGGGCCGGGAATTTGAAGGGAGGGGGACCGTGCATGCTCTCATGTGGGAGCAGAAGATGTGCAGGTGGTGAGGGTCCTGTCTCACTGGACTCCCCAGACAATGCCTCAGAGTTTCCTACAGCCTGGCTCGATGGGATGACTCGGCACCCGGGAAGGGAGGACACAGGACCGCATGACCTAAGGTGCACGACCAGACAGGGTGAGAAGGGCCTGGACAGCGCTGACACCCGACAAAAGCAAGAGGAGCTCTCCTTGCCCACATCCAGCCCTTATGGAAGCCTTGGAACCCAAATGCACCCATGGGAATTAAATTTCTGTCCTCCCGCAAAAGAGAGTTTAAACAGAAAATAAGTTCATTCCTTCTAGAAAGATATTTCCTGCACATCTGCATTTGTAAACTGAGGCTCATACAGTGTTACCGTGGTAATGCTAGTAAAACTACATGTATCCTTGTCAGTCCATTCTGAAACATCTTCTATGTTCGCACACACAAACCTATTTCCTTTAAGAGCCCTTCATCTCATGGCCTAATCTGGCATTCTTCTAACCTTTCTGTTCCTGAATGCTTAAATTCTATTGCTGCTTCATTCTTACGAATGTTCCAGGAATAAATATACTTTCACTTGGCTAGTAGTATTAGCACAGCCTCTTTGTACCGAAATGCCAGATACTGAAGGAATTGCTTTCGGGTCATGCACACACATGCACACACACGCACCACCATCACAGCTCAGGTGCTAAAGTGCCCGCTCAACTTTTTTCCAACTTTGTTCGCTTTGATGTTTTATCAAAGGAGACGCCATGTGACGAGGCTGTATGTGAGAGAAGCAGTGGACGCTGTGTGGAGAGATGAACACAGAGGGCCAGGTCTGCTGCCATGGTGTCTGCCTCCCCACCTTAGGGCCCCAGTTTTCCTCGGCCTCTGCGTAGGTGAGCCCCAAGTTCCAGCTGGTCAGGAAGACACGGGAAGATTTGGGAGCTGGGTCCAGCACAGGTGGTAAGCTTAGGTGTGCTTTCCGGCTTCTGACTCCTGCTTCTGTGATTCATCGCCAACTGCTGGAGGTGAGTTGCATTCTCCTTCATCTCTCCAAATCCATAGCACATAACTCAATTAGAGACCTTACCACACTGTTCTTTCCTGAAAATACTGTTCCAGAAGAGTGAAGTGGCCTTATCTATCTTTGAAATCTACAGAACTTACCCCTAAAACTTGCCAAATGCTAATTCTTCCACAGGGATTTTTGAATGAAGGAATCAATCACACACATGGGCATAACTTGAATATAGTAAGCTGTAGCTCATCTTCAAGCATAGAGATATTTTTTAAAGCACAATGCAGGCCAGGCGTGGTGGCACATGCCTGTAATCCCAGCATTTGGGAGGCTGAGGCAGGAGGATCGCTGAGTTTGAGGCCATCCTAGGCTACATAGCAAGACGATGTCTCAAAAAAAAAAAAAAGCACAGATGCATCTCTTTTGGTCTCCCTTAGCCTTCTTTGGACTGGTTATACACGTCTCCAAATGTTCCAGCTTTAGAATAGCCAGGTTACCTTACACAGATCATACAGAAAACTTGGAATTGACCCAAATGCTCCACAGCACATTCCTGCAGCCTCCTTTGGGAGGTGGCATAACGGAGGCCACAAATGTACCTACAAGAATTGCTACTGTGTGCAAAGGTGGGTTTGGTAACATTTCAGCAGAAATGAGCACGTGCCTGCTTTTTCTATCTGAGAGGAGACTCCAAAGAAAGCCCGCCCCCACATTCTTGGTTACTAGGATAAGTGGGTGCAGGACCTCAGGGAATGGAACAAAAAACAGAGGAGAAATAAGGTGGTAACTGCCCAGTAAGTCACGAGAGGGCTAACCAGAGAAGAAGAGTACAAATTCCTCTCCTTAAGGTTTTTATTTGACATAATTTCAGACTTAAGGGCCTGGGATTGAGTTCAGTGGCACCATGCCTTTCCTTGCAAGCTCAAGGTGCTAAATTCCATCCCCAGTACCAAAAAAAAAAGAAAGAAAAAGAAAAAATACATTAGCATAATTTCATAAATTCAGACATAATTTCATAATTAAAATTGCAAGAAGAACCGAGAGGATTTCCGTGTACTTTTCACCAAGATTCTCAAAATGGTCAAACTTGAAAATTGCACATGTGGTGTCACTTACCCCTAAACAATTAAGTGGGTACCCTGAAATCAGGAACCTTCTTTTACATAACCAAATGTGATTATCAATGTCACACTAGAACGTAACTCTTATCTAATATGAAGACATATTTTTTAACTTGTCCCAGAAATATCCTTCATAGAAAACAAACAAAAACAAACCACAAAGCTGTCAGGCCACCCACTGCATTCAGTTTAGTCTCCTTTAACATGGGGAAGTTCCATGATCTTTCTCTAGATTTCGTGGCACTGCCCATTGGAAGCATCTGGCCAGCTGCATTGTAGAAGGTTCCTCAGTTTGCAGGTGACTGCTGTTTCCTCAGGACAGATTCAGATGATATGTTGTGGCAGGACTTCCACAGGGGTGCTGAGCTACCTTCTTAGTGCACCGTGACATACATATGGCACGTGATATGTACCATGACTGATGATGCTGGACAGGTGGCTGACATGGTACGTGCCAGGTGCTATGGTTTGGGTCTGGATGTCCCCTCAAGCCTCATTCAGTCAGAGGTAGCTGAATCTGCAATGTGTGATGCTGGGATTAAGGGGTTGTGATTACTAAACCCCTACATGCGAGTGAGTGGGTTAGCACCGCCCTAATCCCGGTAATCTGGATGGGATAAAAGAGGCAGAAAGATGCAGTGAAGCTTGCTTGTTGCCTTTGCTACCTTGTGCACACCATGCTGTTTCTCCTCTGTGATTCCTGTTTGCCATCCCTGCCCTGGAACCTCTGATTATGGACTGAAACCTCTACAAACTGTAAGCCAAATAAACCCCTTCCCCTCTAACTTTGGGTGTTTTGTCTCAGCAATGAGAGAAAAGTAACTAACACACCAGGTTTATCCACTGAAAAGCTACTACATTTTCCTCCACTGTCATAAATAAATATTTCATAGGTGAAACTTTGGGACTATGTAGAAATCCTGCTGTTTATCAACACTGTATGATAGTTTAGATACTTGCCTGGATCAATTATTTCAACGATGGTAGTCAAATGGTGACTTCCAAGGTCATCACTATTTTATTGATGAGTTGGCTTTGAATTGTAAGGAAGAACTTTCTCCTCTTGTGAATGTATGTGCATATGTATATCACTGGAGACTCATGGGGGTTTTTTTTATTTAATGGGCTACAGAAATTTGATGCTCAAATTTTCAAGATTGGACTAGTGGGAAGACATTTATGTTGGCTTCTTTGTCCTTCTGATGTGGCCCAACTGTTTTTTGAGCACTTCCTTACTTTCTAGAACAAAAAGATATTCCAGTCTCAAGTTGCACTTTCCCTTCTCCAAACAGGGGTTGTTTCTAAAGTGGAAAATAGATGTCACCTCTAGGCCTTCTCAACAGAGAGCTGGGAAATAGCACTGTACACCTCCATGCACACAAACAACACAGAACCTCCTGTTTATGCTAATGTCTGCAAGCTCTGTTGAGAGCCTGAAAATTCAAGACCTTCTTTCTCTATTTGTTTGTTTGTTTTGGTACCGGGGATCGAACTCGGGTCCTTACGCAGCAGGCGGCAAAACCACTGAGCTAAATCCCCGGCCCCTTTCTCTCTTTATTTGTAACTGAGAGAGAAACCTGGCTCCCATTGACCATCATATATTTACTTATTTGCCCTTTACTAGAATACACAGAACATTAAAGTGCCTCTGTAATTTGTTTGACACAGCTGGGACAAAAGAAATTCCTAATTGTTCTGTTTGAGTAATTAGATACCAACAACTTAATAGAAGTCATGTATATGATGTCCAAGAGATGACAGTTGATTTCTTTCAAAAATATAAAATAACGGGCAGCTACCCAGAGACCTGGAGAGCCTCAACCTACAATTTGAGAACTGTGGTTTCACACACCAGGTTGTGAGCTTCTTTGAAAAAGATGTTGTTTCTTTCATCGTGTCACATTGTACTTTCCAAAGATGCCCACATTTGCAGTGCTGTGTCCTTTTCTAGACCCTCCTGGCTACCTCATGAGCACAGTCTACTTTCTCTCCTCCTGAAATAGAGGGGACCCTGATGTCTCACTTGTCATCAGTAGAATGCAACAGCAGCAACACTACCGCAGCTCCCATGTTGTTAGCCTGCTGGCTTATTCTGAGCTGCCATAGATGCCATGCTCTGAGGAAGCCCAATTCGCAACGCAAAGAGCCCAGATGTAGAGACCCTGAGGCTCCAAGGCACTCACACCTCCTCCTGTCACAGCAGACACAAAAGTCACAACTGCCCGCTGCAGCCCTGTCCACAGAATCTGCCACCACAGTGAAACCACTATTATTACTTTAAGCCATCAGTTGTGGAGTAATTCATGAGGCAGCAAGCACAGTGGAAAAATTTGTTTTTTAAATTACCTTGACAATGTAGTGTTTTGAATATTTTGGAAGGTAAGTGTTCATCAGACCGAATTGAAAAATGGAAAATTTCAAAGTACCAGTGATTAATCCAAACTTCAAAGATGATTATAAGGAATAAAATTACAGACATATATGTTAAAACAATGAACACGGGTTAAATACACACTGACCCCAAATATTAAGGTTTGAATTTTCTAAGCTTTAATACATTCCTTATATAAATCTATTTTCTTACCTTTCACTTTAGTAACCTCAAAACAAAGGCCAGGAGAAAAATTCTAAAAGCCAGTTTCAAACTCATTATAACACAAAGTCTCTATAGGAGGCATACATGCTGAATTATCAATACAAGTTCATTGAGGATTTTGCTTAGTCAATTCAGATTAAGCAGGGTACTACTATAATTAGTTAATTCCAAAGGTGGCCATCCTTTCCCTGAGTAAGTATTAATATTATGTCCTACAGGGAGAAGAATTTGTCAAGTAGAAATTATCTCAACCTGAGCAAAGGGTAAATCTTTCAGAAATAAATGGAAGGGCTAAGGGAGCAAATAGACTAAAGACTGGGGGAGCAGGGAAGAAAAAGCCTGTGAGGAAAGGAGGCAGTCAAATTATTTGCTGTGTAAAGAGAATCAAAAGGAATTTAACTCTGTACATCTGTTTGTGCCTGGTGTTGTTTTTCACTGGAGTGGCAGAGGTAATTAAGATGCCATGTATCTACTTGCCTTGTACGCATTTCTAATCACAATTCAAACTTATGAATCTCCCCTCTCAAAGAAATGGCTGATTATAAACATAGAACAAAACCCCTTTGATCCTTCTTGTGATACAGCGAGGTCACAAGAAGCAAAATACCCAATATATTCTCAGTTCTGGATGGCTTTCCATGGAAACTTTGGTGAGATTTTGGAAGGAACAGGATGGAAACCAAGGCAAAAGAATTGTTGGCATGAAAAAACACCCACTCTACAGAAGTCACTTAAATGCACTTTTGTTAATAAGATTGTTTTTCTTCTAATCACCATTGTAATTGGGTTTTGTTCCTAATGAACAGAGCCTAAAGTTTATGATCTGAGTGTCAGGTGTATGTAAAGATAGATGAATTGACTATGCCACACAGAAGCCCATTCCATCGTGGATACCCTTAAAAATCAAAACCTGGGGCGTGGTGGTGCACACCTGTGCTCCTGGCACTCTGGGAGGCTGAGCAGGGAGATCATCAGTTCTAGCACAGCCTGGGCAAGTTAGTGAGACTCTGGCTCAACATGGCTGGGGGTAGTTCAGTGTGAAGGTCCTGGGTTTAATCCCTAGTATTAAAAACTAGAGTTTAAAATGTGTGACACTTCAGAGTTTCCCGTAAGCATCTCACCGTTCTTCTAGAGGTTTTACATAAGTCTGTCTTTCTCTTCTGGTCTGCGAACTTTTGTGCTTTTGGAAGCAGTTGTGTGCCTGTTTCTGAAAGCAAAACCCTGGCTAAAATAGTTTGTGCAGAATGTAGTATTCTTCACACTTACATGAGAAATAATAATGTTAGGGTGAGGGGAGAGAGAGACAGAGGACAGATGGGTTGCACACAGAGACAGACAGGTGCAGATGTGGATACGTATCTTAAGGGTTTTTCCCTCCACAAACTAGCTTAAACAACGAAGAGAATTTAAGGACCTGTAGGGCAATGAAGTCCCCAGGTAGGACGGCCTTGATTGCCAGGACAGGGTCTTCCTTCTTGTTTTCTTAGCTCCGCCCTCCTCCGTGCCCCATCCGTCTTGTCTTCCCTCCTGCTTCCCCTGCCCAGGTGAGTCTGGGGTGGGGGGTGGCCTGCTTGCTGCCTGAACCTGCCCGGATCCAACTCTGCGGCCTGGAGATTGCCCCGCCTCTGCACCCAAGGCTGTCATGGGCAGGGAGGGTGTCCTGATCATCGGTCAGGGCACACAAATTCAAGATGGAATCAGTCGGATCTCAGCAAGCCAGCGGCTGCTACTAAAGAGGGGCAGCTCCAAAGACACAGCGCCGGAGGGGAGAGGGTCGGGGCTGGAGCGCTGGCCTAGCCGGGCTGCGTGAGACCCTGGATTTGCCTCCCAACATCGCAAAAGAACATTTGAGTGCTGCAAGGAAGGAAGGCAAAGGAGTGCTGGATACTGGGAAGGTGATTAAAATCCACCACAGGGGAATCCACGCAGTGGCCCCCAGAGTTCTTATGTTCCCTAGGCAAGTATGGCCATGAAATGAGACTTTAAAAAAAAAATTCTTTCACTCTAAATTATGTAAGAAATTTATTAAATGTAGAAGTAATCCATGAGTTTATCAGAAACAACTCAGTGAGTCAAATAAGCAAAGGTTTCAACCAAGGAAAATAGAAGTAGTGGTTCTGACTCGGCAGATAATGAGCACCATTGTGCTACATTTTGAACACCAAAGATCTCTGTATTATTCCCCTACACTGTTCAACCTGCCCCCCCCATGCCTATCAAGCAAACAACAAAACAATTCACTTGTTTTCCCATTTTAAAGGTTGATCAAAGGCACATGAGTTATAAGAAATCCTAAAAGATAAACAATGACAGCTTCTGAAACATTGAATACCGTTGGTGTTTTTATCACTTTATTCACTGTGACATAATATGTAGATATATTATAAACCATAATCCAAAAGACATCAGTAAAGATTTAAATAAATAATATGCATATTATTTCCTTTAGATTTATAGAAGTAATGGCTTTTTCCCAAAAATATTCATTACTCCTTTTCTGTATCACTAGTTATGCAAGAGCCTCAGATTAGAATTATGACCAAAATAAAATGAAATACAAATTTAGACATACAAATGTAATACATATTAGCAATAATGTCACACACATCCTTTTTTCCATTTTTATTTTATTCACCATTTAATATGGACATAAGATTGAGCTCCACTTGGGATTATTTCTTCATTATATAGTGCTGAACAACTCTGCCCCAGACCCCAGGGGAGCACTGTACAAGGCATGGAGAATTAATTATCAAGATTAAAACCCTTAGAAGTGAGGCAGCTCCTATCACAAATAGCTGCTTAACAGAGAATAGCATGTCTTTTATTCACTAGTGGCAACCGAGCAGAAGAGTTCCCAGCACCAGCCACACAGCCGGCCGTACATCAGCAATGAGTCCATGCCTCACTTTTCCTATTCCCACGCGGTCCCTACACCACCTAACGATGCTCATGTGATACATCTTGACTAAATGCCTTACCTCCCACAAAGCAACGTTTACATAATTAATGTTTGCTGGGGCCTATTAGAGCCGCATCTGAAAGACGCTTTTGAAGAAGAAAATATTGATGCTAACGTGTCCCGGATTTCTTACTTGCACCGAGACTGCTTCCAGGAGGATAAGCTCCAGAAATGATGGATGGGACCACTTCTGTTCAACACAGATACAGGTGGCAAAATACTGCAGCAAGCATGTGTCCCTGGGCAACACTGGCTACACAAACACGTGTCCTGTCGATCACTAAGAATGCACCAGCGGAACTCTGCGGACCTCAGACAACATTAGCTCCATCTGCTTACAGTGTGCTTTGTACTGGATGAGTTCAGGGAGCTTTGCAAGTGCAGTAATTTAACAGCTCATGAAATGACAGCTATACATAGGAAGATTGAGGCATGAGAACCACAAGGAAAATTGATTAGCTTTGATTGTTGGGTTTAAATAGCAATTTCAATGTTCTTATTATTGGTAGCAAAATTTACTAGTTTTTCTGCAAAAAATATATATTGTTACTATAATATAGAAGTCATTTGAAAAGATTTTAACTTGAATTGGAGAAGCAAAAGAAATTATCAGGGAACTTGGTCCCCTATTTCCGGGAGCCAGGATTAGTGAGTCCACTCTTGGCATGTGTCAGCAGTGTGCTAAGCATGTGCCTCGTACTGTGTTGCCTGTTCTTCACCCTGTTAGGTGTCAGCAGTTCCACTGGGTGGGGCCTCCATGAGCCAGCTATGATTGATCATCCTGCTGTCTGACTCCAATCTTTAGGTTCTTAATCACTAACTTTCCTGGCCCCTGCTGTGAAGTTGGGGTAGGTCAGAAAACGAAGGGTCACCCATACAGTTTCTATGCGAAAAGGCTTTGGCACTCCAAACACCTCAGTAGTAAGTGGTCTTTGGGAAACACGTTTCTCTTTGCCTGTGCGTGAGGTCTGCCTTTTGCCCAGGTGCACCATATGGATGATTCCTGGAAGCAAAGTCCCGGAACAGGGAGGAGGCAGCTCAGAATCAGATTCCTGGATTTGAACCTGACCCTGCTCCTGAAGGAAGACTCAAGAAACCTGGGTCCTAAACTTCACTAGGTCTGAGTCATCAGCAGTAAAATAAAAACATGGGCTATTCCCACTGCAAGGAGTTCCAGGGAGGGTAAATAAATTAGTCAGCACAGCGCTTTGGGGCTTAACAGAGTGTCAGCAATGGTGACCATTGTGAGCATCATTCTCCAGATTGTATCTCCACAGGCAAGAATCACAGATTCTTTTTGGATTCCCTAAAGAGTTCCTTCAAGGACTGACCCATCAGTGGATTAAAGGTGGAAATAAAGTAATTTCAGGGCTGCAGATTAGCCTCTCTGATTGACATGCTGCTCCCCTGTTAGCTTTAATTGGTTAATATGAGCTAAGTTTGCATCTTACCTAACCTGGGGTGACCCAGAGAAAGTCAGCGTTTTCAGTCCCTTTACTGAGCATCACTGCTGCTCACTGATTAAATATTCAATATTTAAATGCAAGTAATTTTCATTTCAACAGGGCCTTTTGGGGGAAGGTTGTGACATTGTGCCTTTAGGAACAGTTAAAGGACCTGAGTTGTAAAGTCCTTGAATGTTTATTTATGACACCCTTTAGAAAAGTAACTACAACCTTTCCTCTCTTTCAGCAAGAAAGGAGCAGGAAAGAATCATGACTCAATCTTTCACTCAAAGTATTTAATCTGGACAAATCCAGGGATCGCCTGGCGTACCTGGGCTATGTGTTACTTTGAAGCCAGAGAAGGTGAAAATCTCACTTTAGAAAGATCTCTTAATCATTAGGAGTATCATTGTGTTCTGATTTTAGTTACATGATAGATTTCAAAACAAACCTGTCAATACGGATGTATAGGTCCTGGCAAAATTCTCTGAGTGCCCCACACAGCAGTTAGGGGACACACTTGTTTCTTTCACCCAAATAAGATCCCATTAAGTCAACCCAATGAACCCAATCCAAAACGATGAGCCCCTAAGATCTGTTCTGGCTCCCAGGTCTGGAAGCCTCTCTGGGCCTGCAGCACCTTGTGCACCATGACAAGGCACGTGGCAGAAGAGGTCCGTGCTCTTTACAGCGGCTGGGGGCAAAAAGAGTTAGGAAGGGCCAGGGCCTCCACGCTCGCTTCTAGGCCGCCCCCATGACCTGATTCCCTCATACCAGGCCCCATCTCCCAAGGTATCACTGCCACCCAGAGCACCCCAGACTGCAGACCAAGCTCTCAACACACAAACCACTGGGCACCATCCGTGATCCAAAGTGCAGCACCTTCTAACGGCCAGATGACTTGTGCTGAGAAACTAGGAATATTCTTAACCATCCCATGCCCCAAGACCAATTATCCTGGATTTTCCTCTTGGACGGTCATGTTTTCAATATGAGTTAGTGACAACGACAGGACAGGAAGACACTGGACCAGACTGCACAGATGTCTGCAGCAAGTGGCAGCTCTGGACATGGCACTTCTCTCGGAAGCCTCCAGTGGCTCTCAAATGACTTCCAGAAGGTTCCCCGCGCTTCCATGGTCGGCCTACAGCCTAGCTTGTCTTCCGAGAGCTCTCTCCCTCCATCACCTTCCACCCAGGGTCTGCCTTCCACTAAGGGTCACCCACCTGTCCTGAGGACCTTTGTACCCCCAGCCTCTGTCTGTCTCCTCGAGGGCTGGTCCCCTCCCAGAAGGTCTGTTTAAAATTGCGGCTATTCTGTCCATTAAATGCCACTTTTTCCCAGAACCCCGAGGTATACCAAAGGATAGCTAAGGAATTATCTACCCCCCTCCACAATTTATACAAACCATGTAAAGATAACCCCATTAATATACTTTCCATGTAAAAATAGTGTGCTTATTGAATACTATGTAAATGTTTCAAAATCACAACCAATGCTTTGCACCTTCGGTATTAGTACTGTGTTTCCTTAATCTCTTTGCTACAACCCCAAATTAAAGTGGTCCTCCAGTGATTTTTTTACAATAGTGTGCTTGGGCCGGGGATATAGCTCAGTGGTTCTGCCGCCTGCCTTGCAAGCGCAAGGTCCCAAGTTCAATCCCCGGTACCAAAAAAAAAAAAATAGTGTGCTTTTAAGTAAAGGAAGCCTGCATACAAAAACCCTAGGGCCACCACCATCCATCCACTGAGACTGCTGTCACCAAAACCATGCAGCAGTGCTGGGCCTGCCACTGCTGAGCTCTCCTTTTAAAAGGAGCCTTGGGCTGGGGATTTAGCTCAGTGGGGCCGTCGTCTGCCTCATAAGCGCACAGTCCCAAGTTTGATCCCTGGTACCCCCCCCCAAAACACATAAGCCTATCTTTCTCTGTGCCCACAGCATGTGCCTCTCTGTTTACCTCGGCCTTGAATTCGTTCCATTCTACATAGCAGTTGTTCATTTAGACTCGCGTATTATTTTCCCTGCACTTCCAAAGAGCAGGGTTTGAATCTCATTCACCATCACTCGACCACATTGCTTAGCAGGAAACACTGCTCAAAGTCGGTGCTCCATGTTTAGTGGCCTTGAAGTGAGAATGAGCCAATGAATACAGGCACAGACTGAAAACTCAAGTAATGATTGTGGGAAGTGAGTCGAATTCCTTTCAAGTGCACACACTAACAGTGCTGTCATGAGGCTTTCTGCACTCTCTCTGCTTTCATTTTTTGACCATCTTATTACAGTTACTTAGTGTTTACTCTCAACTATGACGTTCTCAAGTGACATTTTTTTTCTAAGAGCAAAGTGTTTCATTGTTCAAGTGTGGACATGTTCTTCCCAAATTCACACTGCAAAAAATTAAATTTATGCTTAGGAATTTTAAATTTTATTGAAACCGTGGTTATCCCAACCAGAATCTAAGCACACAAAAAACATAATGAATTTAGCAATGTGTCATGGGTTCGGGGAAGGAGGACGTGATTTTCCACGTGTCCATCTGAACGCCAGAGAAAATCACTCTCCAATGCTCCTTCCTGACAATCTTATTCCCATACACCAAGGGGTACAAAACACTAAAGGCTGATTTCCTAAGGGTCTGCATTTTAAAACTGCATACAGAAACTTCTAAAACAAATGTAGATAATGGAAGAAACAAAAGAGAAAGTTTATGATTTCTAAAATAAACTGAAATCCAGTGAATGCAATTTTTAAAAATAAACACCCCCAAAATATATAAAATGTATAGATGGCATTTTGCAAAAAGTGTCTAACTATAAAATGTAGCATTTTCCTTTCAGATTCGAGCCTACTGGCCCATATCAGGTATTACTACAGTCTTCATTAGAAGCCTGTCATTATCCTGCCTCTTGTATCTATCTATATGTAGACAGTTCTCTTGGTAGCTAGATGGATATATACATACATAGCCAGATGTATCATTTAGATTTGCTTGCTATTTTCTATTCCTCTTTTGTCTTCTATTTTTAGACTTTTGAATGTCCCTGTTAAATCTGTTACTCTAGTAAAATCCTGACTGCCAGCTTTGACAGTTCTGTGAGTTTTGATGCATAATGCAGTCACACCCTAGATTAGGAGTGCTATGGAAACCCACAGTGTGTGGGGCCTTCTGACCGTACAGTGCCCTCCTCCACATTACAGCCAAGCTGCTGATCTCGGCTAAGCAGCATCCGAGCTGCTTCTGGAAGAGTTCACTGCTTTGGTGATATTTCAATCCTCCACCAAACCTTTATTTTCATTGAAATATTTATTTACCAGAAATGCAATGAACATGACAGCAAAATCTATCTCTAAAACTATGTGTAGCCCAATATTCCCAATATATTATTATGCTATAAATTATTTCACAGCTATAGAAATAAAAAAACAAACTTTTGTGCTTTGTCTTTCAATCACCAAATACTAAGAAACAGTCAAATTCTTATCTGCTAGAAAAAATTTAGTTAGGCCAGGGGGAAAAAAACAAGACAAAATGTTATTTTTCTGCTCTTGTACAGTATTTTGATGGGCTTACAAAAGTCAAAGATCAAAAATAGCCTATTTCTTTCCACAGTAAATCTAAAAAGCAAGTTCTTATTTCTAATCTAGAAAGTTTGAGTTGTTGTTTTTTTTGAAGAAGTCATCTACAAGTTTAAAAATAAGATGAGGACACCAAGACACACATATCTAATAAAAACATTCTAATAAAAGTGTCAAGAAATATGGATGTTCATTTGCATTCTCTAGGCAAATCCTTTTAGTTTTAAAGTTTTCCATAGCACTTGAAAATATCAACCTTCTGTCCGTTTCTTTCATTTTCGTCAAATAGTATCAACCAACCAGATTCAGGAATCTTTGATTTATTTTTTTTTTCCTGAAACAGTCACTTTCCTTCATGGAATTCACATTTTTTGGAACACTATAGACCCTAGTCCTGTTAATGTTGATTAATGAATCTTGACAGCTTAGTCAATGGCTTATTCAACTAACAGCAGATAAACTATTGTCTCCATTTATGCATCGTGTCAATGTTATTTTTCATGTTATAATTAATAGAGTTGGGAGAAAATTTTTGACAAAAAATAGTTGTTTTAAATAATCAAAATAAAGTTAAAGTCTGCAGTCAAGGCAATGGCACGGTTCTTTTAGAAGTTGGTGACAGGGTAGTTTTGTGTTTTTTTTTTTTGAAAAGCTATATGCTTCCACTTTTCTGACTATAAAAATTAAAAATTTTGGGCCAAGGATTTAGCTCAGTGGTTCCGGCGCCTGCCTTGTAAGCGCAAGGTCCCGAGTTTGATCTCCGGTACCAAAAAAAAAAAAAAAAAATTAAAAATTTCTGCCAGAAAGCTAAGGGCCAAACTATGGGCCCATTTAATAAGTGCTGTCAGGCTCACATGGAAGGAGACTGTATTCTCCACACTTTTATGGCTTCCAATTAATGTTTGTTGATTTCTATTTTATTATTCCAATTTAAATTCAATTTATTTATTGTATTTTATTTATTTAAACTATAAATGTTTATGGAAAAAAGCAAAGGAAGTGTTAATTTTTACATGACATTTATCCCAAACCACATCTTAGGCACCCCATTGAGGTATCATCACTTTCTTGAGCAAAGTGCATGTGTTTTACTGTCACCCTTTAAGAGAGGGGTAAAATATCTGCCAATCAAACCAACTTCATTTAAGGGCTTTCCTCCAAAGAAAAGCCTGCCAGTGTCAGGTTAGCCCCTGGGAGTGTGCTGTGAGGGTGGACATCTTCTGACTGCTGGCTTCCGGGGTGTGCGGGGAACCAGTGACCCCTGCAAGGCCCCCTTCTCCAGGGTCCTGCAGCAGAACCATTTATCTTTGGGGTGCGCTAAACACTAAAAGCACCATGAACTAAAGCTCTTAAATATGGTGTCCCTTAACAACAGAGATCAATTTAAAACACTTTGACTTCCACAAAAGGGAGGGTAGGGGCTCAGATTTCCTCCCTCTCCTCGGGAGCCCCAGATGTAACAAGCCAGTAGCATCTACTAGAGTGAGCCAAGAAATCCGATGCACGCAGTGGAGTCCCTGAAAAGGGTGAAGCAGAGCCCTTTCAGAGTGGGCTTCAAGGTTGGTGGGCCTAAATTTACTCTGCCTTCAGCTTTGTTTGGCTTTACTGGCTTGCAAATTTGTGTCACACCGTGACCCTAGAGTGGCTGGCCTGTGACAGCCAACAGCCAGATGATGGGAAAGGTACTGAAATTTACAAGGCCCTTGCCCTTGGCCTTCACTCCCCGGGCTCAGCCTTCTCACACATTCTGAGGCGCTGCTAGCGCATGATACCCTTGGAATCAGCAGAGACAGCCCAGCAACACACAGGCTTATCACCTGCCCCCGGCTGGCTCGGTGACTGCAATAGACCCGCACTCCTCAGGCAGCCTGTTAGTCATTGCTTTGAAAGAGAAAGCCGAGTGAACAATTACAGCATTTACAAGGAGGCAAAATATTGAACTTCTAAATTTGAATTACGTGTATTAAGTTTTCTCAGACAAATGTGAAGGTCTCTAAATAAGAGAACAGTCCTTCTTTCTCTGAGAAACTAGGCTTAAACGTTTTGTTAACATGGTATCAACCCATGATGACTTTCTGAGCCCACTAAACTATCAACCAGTGGCTGTCGTTTTTTAATTAATTGTAACCACAAAGGATGCAATTTAATTAATTGTAACCACAAAATCACAAACTGATTTTGAAAAATTTGAGGGTTCTAATGAAAAAAAGCAGACCAAGAAGAGTTTTTAAAGATCCCTCATTCGTTCCCAAAATGCCACAAGGGAAATTTTTAGAATTGCAACAATCACTTCATTACTTTGCGCAAAAAAAAAAAAAAAAAGAAAGCTCAAAATTTGTAGGACAAGACGAAATTTGGTCAAGATCACTCAACTTACCAAATGAGTGTGAAAACTAACTTTATAACACTGATAGAGTCCCTTGGGAGGAATATCAAAACTTTATTGAATCTGATTTCCAGATCTCTGCACGCACACCTCATTTTCACAGCACTGGGCTAAAAATCACAAAACTCCCCCAAGAGAATCGGTTTCTGGAAGGCGACTGAGTCTCCTTCCTCCATTCCCATTAGATCTGGACTTTTTAATGAATTCTAGGACAGCCCTCCCCCCATCTATCGGTCTAATTATCTCATTGTTCAAATCTTTCAAAAAGAAAGGAAAGAAGTGCAGTTTGATCTAAGTGGACATCTTTTCTTCTGCCGCGGTCGTTAGTAAACCTTCAACCAACTTTTCCTGAAATGAATGTCGCAAGGAAGCGAAGTTTAAAATCCCTCTCTCTCTCTCTCCCCCTCTCTTTCGAGCCCCCTCTCTCCCTCTGTCTCCCAGTCTCTCCCTCTCTCCCCTCTTTCTCTCTCCTCAGGCCACTCCTGCAATCCCCCACCCACCCCCCGCCCGTCATTCTCGACCCTTAAATAAGTTAGGGTGCTTTTAAAGACTTTCTGCCCTGTTTCTTCCTGTGACCCACGACAGAGGGATCCGAGACAGACTAGACGCCCAATCAGGGAGCAGACATATGTGATACTTGAAAGGAATATAACATCTAATGGGAGAACTCAGCTAATCGGGGCCAAGTGTCTTAAAGATAGACTAGCATATGACATGTACTTTGCTAGTGCTCAGAATGCCGTGTCTTTTGCCCTATTCCTTACCAGAAGTACAACGTTTGCTATCGCCTCAGGCGCTGTCTGAAGGCTGGAAAAATACGGTCTTTACTTTAAAAAAAAAAATTATAAGCGGCTTTAAATCTGTGTGTGCTTTCGAACGCCCTTGCTGCATCTTTCTTTATGTACCGGGCCGCGGTTACGTCTTCAAAGACAAATATGGAAAAACTTTAACCAGTTGCTACTTTATTGCAAGCTATCCATTTCCCCCTGCAATTTTTCGCAATCGTTATAATTAAATACACTAGCAGAGTGAGAATGAGGATTCCAGGTTTGGCCTCCGGCCTTTGGAAGCGCCCGCTAATTTGCTCGCGTGGCAGATGTTAATTGCACACGCAGGCTTCAGCTTTCAGAGGAACGTGCAGCCCTGCAGGCGGGCCAGGCTGAGCTCGCGCCTGCCGGGCCGCGCGCGTCCCCAGGGCTGGGCGCGCCGGTGCCTGTGCGGGGGCTGGGCAGGTGAGCCTGGACACCCCGGGCGTGGGCTCTCCACCCCGGCCGCGTGCACCGCAAGCACGCAGCAGGCCCTGTTCCCCGCGCTGCCAGGCAGCCCGGAGCCGCCCCGGGGCTGGGGCTCCCCGCCGCCCCCCGCCCGGCCCAGGGCTGTGGTTCGGAAGTCAGATCGGAGCACTCCGGGTTTCTGTGCTCGCGGTCACCGAAGGCTGCAGGGACCGAGGCTGGAGGGCGGGCTTTGTGCCTTCATAGGGTCTAACGCACCGGCTGCGGTCCTCGGCTTTAGCTCAGGGCCTAATCTTTTCCCTTCTCCTTCCCGCCCCACTGGCCTCGCGTGCGGGAAGAGTGCGAGGATCCCGGGATGACCCGGTGCGTGCGCGGTGGGGGCCGTGGGGGTGGAGGACACTTTCCCACGAGCCCGGAGCTGCCCAGGCGCCACGCGTGGGTCTCAGGCCGGACCTGACCCGCCGGGCCCGCGGCTGCTGCTCTCGCTCGCTGCTACGCTCCGCGAAGCCAAACCGGCAGAGCCGGCTGGAAAATCCCCAGGACGAGGGCAGAAAGAGCAGTTCGGAGACGCAGTTTGAGCGCCCGGAGCTCACACAGCGCACGCCGTCCACGCCGTAGGGTGGCTGGGCGCGAGCGGAGGCTCAGGAGGCCCCTCGAGGGCCGAGCCGCCACCTCCCTCCCGCGCCCCAAGGACTGCCGCCCGCATTCTCGGGGCCGGGGCGGGGCTGGAGGAGAAACTGAGGCACCCATCTGGGCGAGGCAGAGCGAGAAGCCGGGATTTAAAGCCCACGGACGCCGCGTCCTGGGTCCTGCGCTCGCCTGCTCTAGTCCTTCCCACCACCCAGGGACAACCTCGGTCCGTGTGGAGCGTCCCCGAGCGCTGCCCGGCGGCCGAGACAGAAGGGGACGGAACCGCGCAGCGCCGCGGCAGGGAACCCGGAGCCTGCGCCCAACCCCGCGCTCGCTCCCGCCCGCCGCCGCCGCCGCCGCCTCGCCCAGCCCGCGCGCGACTCTCGGTTCCAGGTGCGCGGCCGCGTTCCCACGCCTCGGCCCGAGCAGAGCGGCGGGGATTGGCCGGCGCGGCCACGCCCCTCTGGCTCCGCCAATAGCGAGCCACGTCTGCCCCGAGGAGGCGGGGACCGCGCCCGGCGGGGCGGGGAGAGGCGGTCCCACCCACACGGGGGCGTGGCCGGCGCCGGCTGAGGCGGCAGAGCGGGTCTGCGGCGTGGGAAAGCGCGGCGAGGAGCAGACCGCGCTGCCCGGCGCAGGTCCGGGTGCAGGAGGAGGCGAGGGGCGGCGCGATGAAGCGCCCGTGCGAGGAGACGACGTCTGAAAGCGACGTGGACGAGACGATCGACGTGGGGAGCGAGAACAACTACTCGGGGTGAGCTCGGGGCCCGCTCGTGGGCCGGGGGGCTGCCGATCTGCGGCGACCGGCGGGGCGGCGGGAGGTTTGCGCGGGAAGCGTGGGGCCGGGGACGCTCGGGGAGTCCGGCCGGGCCGGGCCAGGCGGGGAGTTCACCCCCCGGGGGCGGAAAGTTCAGGGGAGGCGACAGGAGGGGACAGGGCGCGAGGCCCACGGCCACGCGTGACGCCCCGCCGCGCGGCCTGTGCTTCGGGAGGCGCTTCCAGCGCGAGGTGCAGGGAAGCGAAGCCGTTCGGTTTGGGTTTTTAGCGAAGCTGAGAGCGGCCCGGAGAAAAAGCAGCCTGCAGGTCGGGCTGGGGCGGAGCTGGGCGGGCTTCCCGCGAGTGGGGCGGACGTCGGCATCCGCTCCGGCGCCCTTCGTGTGCCCGCGGGTCGTCAGTCCGGGGAAGACCGGCGTGGGATCCCGGACGCGAAGCCCCCGCTCAGGGCCGGAGATCGCCGAGGCCGCTCGGAGCCGGGCCAGGTGGCGACTGCTTCTGACCGGCGTCCCCGGGGGCGCCCTCGCCGTTTATCTGCAGCGCTCACTCAGAGCAACTCTCTCTGCCTCCGGAAACCGGGTTTCTGTCATCCCTTTCCTCTAACGCGAGCAAACCGAAGCCTGAAGACAGCAGGAGCAAAGATGCGCGAAAGGTCGCCGATGAGAATCTAGTTCTTACAGTGCCGGTCACCTGCAAGAGGCGGGAGGCCCGGCGTCCAGGGGAGTGAAACCAGGACAGAGGCTGAGGATGAAGTGGGAGTCAATCCGGAAATGAGGCCAGACGCGGGAACGCGAGGTGCCCGCGGCATCTCTAAAGTGCAAGAGGGCGAAGAGTGGGACCTGGGTAATCCGGAGACCTGGACGTGAAGTATGAAGAGAGACGCAAACAAGGACGGAGTGTGAGTTACGCGACCCAGTAGTCGGACTGGACTTTCCATGTAAAATAGTTTGCCAGGGTGAGTCGCCGCTTTGAGAGGTTTCAGCCCAGTCTGAAGGGAGGGTTCCATTGTCAAAGCGAAGCCTTTACCTAACCTTAAACTGGATTTTAACTTCCTTGTCCCTGGCCTCTATAATTCAGGGTATTCTTTTAAAATACTCATATGCAAAACATCGCTTTTTTCTGTCATGAGACAGGACTGAAGTTTTGAAATAGTAAGATCACTTATTTTCCAGCTTGAATTGGGGATGACACTGACCTGTGAGGGCCGGTTGAGCGGACCCTCCTCTGACGCGCACTTTGAAGGATTGTACACGGCGTGTGACAGGAGGGAGTGACTCTGGAAAGATTAGCTGCCTCTTAAGAAATACGCATGAGTGGACCTGGGAGAGTTATGGATCTGACTTCCCACCTCCACTGTCCGTAATTATTTTACTGAGAGGCTCAAACTAAGTTTAAGGCCACTTTTGCCATACATTTGGCGTCTGGATTATTTGTTTTTTAAAAAAAAAATTTAAGGTATAATTCCTACCTGAAGAAAGGTCAGCAAGGCAAAGAACAAAGTCTGCTGAGATTGAAGAACCAAGAATAAAATGATACAGACATGAACCTTGAAATCATCCTGAATACTTAAGTAACCCAAAGAAGCAATTGTTGTGTTAATGCAGCACCTGACATGCTCTTTTTATCTCACAGGCAAAGTGCTAGCTCTGGGATTAGACCGAATTCTCCAACAACATCATCTCAAATTATGGCAAGAAAGAAAAGAAGAGGGGTATGTGGGGTTTTTTTCTTTTTATTTCATGTAAGCTACTTTAATGGGTAACAGTTGTGATTTTCCATTATGCGTAATTTTATCATTTCTGTATTCATAAACTTTTCTCATTTTGCTTTCTTTGGGATAGATTATAGAGAAAAGGCGTCGGGATCGGATAAATAACAGTTTATCTGAGTTGAGACGGCTGGTGCCAACTGCTTTTGAAAAACAAGTAAGCTACCCCCACCCCGCCTCCCAAAAAAGCTCTAAGAATCTGATTCTCTCCTCTGGGAATGTGGGCTCTTGTTAAAGCTCATTAAAATAATGGCGTATGTGCCCCAAGATCGGGCCAGAGCAGCTATTTCAATAAAATGCTTTGTTGTGGCAAAACTATTAAAAACATAATCCATCATGAAGTTGAAAAAACATTTCCAATCTTTAGCTTATTTTCCCTTAAGGGTAACAGTGTTCAGGCTTTCTCCATTCTCTCTGTGAATACCAGAGTGGTTTTGTTTAAAACTGTACTATATATAATGTTATTCAAAAGATATATGTTTATATTGTATTTAAAATAACATTTTTCCCTCAGTCTGTAAAAAAGTAACCTTTTTAATTAAAAAAAAAAAGAACAAAGCCCAGGAAATAACATTTCTCATTCTATTTCCTAAATAACAATACTAACACAATTTATTTACTAAGACATTTGCTTTCATTTTTAATCCCTCGGTGAATAGAATGATGTATGATTTGGGGCCTATTTTGGAACTTTGGTTAAAAACAATCAGATTAGCCATAAATGCCCCTTTTCAGAGTTGAAGAAGTCCTTTACCAAAAAAAAAAAAAAAAAAAGATTTTGCTCACTTAGAAAAGTAGAAAACCAAACATTTAAGTCTTCCTTTGCGGCTTTAGGGAAGTCTTGTTTTTCCAATTGCCACAGTGGCTAATGGCACGGATTTCTAAGAGCATCTTTCAGAAGCAGTGGCAGCGTGTCCTTGTTGAAAATATTTTCAGTTCGATTCCAAATAGGGTACAAGACAGCAGTTGTTTGTTTATTCCGTTTTTTTGTTTACTTCATGAATCTGCAAACATAAAACAAGCCCTAAAGCCCTTGGAGTTTGTCCAGAAACTGCAGTCGTAGTTGTTTTAGTGGCTTTCATTGAAACCACTTGTACATCTTCATGGAAAAGCTAAGCACTGACTCAGGTACAAGCTGTGGTCTGCCACAGATGGGATATATTTTAAGACAAAAAAGATACCAAGTGGATATGCTTCTGAGACTGTTTTTGATATAATTATAATGGGAATTACACTTTTGATTAAGAGCATTTTCAGTTACAATAGGCTGCAAATAAAAATGTTGATAATGTTTTCAAATTTCAACTACTGAAATGTCTACTGACTGCTGAGAAGTGGTGCATTTGGTGATTTTTTTTTTTCTTCGTTTGTTAGATTTTTTAAAATGTTGACTTAAAACAAGCCTTAAGAGCAAACCCTCAGTTGTCTGGCAGTGAGTGGCCCTAAACACAGCTCCGCCTCTGCAGAGGTTGGCTGCCAACCCTGCTGAGCTGGCCCTGCCACAGTGTGATTAGAAGAGGGTTCTTTACAGCAGCTGAATGACCCTGGCATTCTCGCCATGAAAAGGGCGCTGATAATTTTCACAAAACAAGTAAAGAACCTGAAATAAACTTTAGAATTAAAAAATATATATTGGTTTAATTCTTTGGGCCTTCCAGGAAATTAGAAGCCACCCACAGCCCTGAGAAAATTTGAGGTGGCACATTTGTGTTTCAGTTGGTTTCAGAAGTTGCCTTATTTAAAAAAGGGGACATTACAGTAATTTGCAAGACAACTTTTATTAAGAACTCTTTTGAAAGATTCAAAAATTCTTAAGTATTTCTGATGCTTCTTAAAGTTGTAGTTTGTTCATTTTGTGTTTAGATCTTGGAATTCACAGTGACACCTGCTGGTAACTATTAGGACCAAAAAAGGATTTTTTTTTTAAGTCTCTGCTCACTCATGGTCTTTTATGAATTACTTTAAGGACTTAGTAGAGTGTATTATTTTTGGATAATCTACTTTTAACAATACTTTGCTAAAATCCTAGCTTCTTATCTTTTGGTATTCAAATATTCAACTGATCCTGACTTCAGGATTACTGTTTATGACTGTTGAATGTCTGGTATAAAATATATTATCGACCAAAGTAGAAATTGAACACCAAGTTTAAGATTTTTTTTTTTTTTTTTTTGTACCAGGGATCAAACTTAGGACCTTTCGCTTGCAAGGCATGTTTGGGGCCCCACTGAGCTAAATCCCTGGCCCAAATTTAAGGTTTTTACAATTGTAATGGTTTCCTTGGAATTGATTTTTTTTTCTTCTTCTTCTTCTCTTCTTTGGTACTGGGGATTGAACTCAGGACCTTGTGCTTTTGAGGCAGGCTGCGGAACCACTCAGCTAAATCCCCGGGCCTGTAACTGATTTTAAAAGTATAATTCTTCTCCTAATCTAAAAAATAATAATTTATTTTCTGTGCAATAACTGTGACATAGTAATTAGTGCTTTCATGCAAAGTTTGGAAACAACTAAGATTTTTTTTAAGAAATTAAAGTTAGAATTTTCTAGAGAGAGGGAGATTTGAAGCCATAATATTAAATTCAGTATATGATGTTCCAAGCTGGCTTCTGTATGACTCACGAGACTTTACTATTTGTTTCTGAAGGGGTCTGCAAAGTTAGAAAAAGCTGAAATACTGCAGATGACAGTGGATCATTTGAAGATGCTTCAGGCAACAGGGGGTAAGGGTAAGTAGGGGCTGCATTTTCTACCTGAGCTAAATCTCCTTTCCCTTTTCATCTCCTCCTTCTAATACTGTAAGGAAGTCGTAGCTGAACAGTTCTTTAACAGGCAGAGACAGGCCGTTCCCAATGAGAGCCGGGAATCAATGCAGTGCACTCGTGGGAAAGGACTTCTGGAACAAGGGAAGCCCTTGACCCTGGGCTTGTGTTTGCTTTCATCATGCTGTGGGAGGAAAGCTTCATTCACAGCCGCCTGGTCAGAGATTTGTTTGGGGTTTAAGGAGCACATGCTGGAATCTGTACAGAAAGACAAAACAAACACACAAACATCCAAACAAACAGGAGCCTAGAGGAAACCTTTAACTCTTCTTCTTCTCTTCCTTTTTTTCCATTAAATCAAGGCTAGGAGGCAAAATAATGTAGCTATTCCAAAGGAAGTGACTCCAAAATTATTCTTGTTGTTTCCAGGTTTTGGGTTAGTCTTGGCTTTACATCAAACAGAGCATTTCAAGTGCAGGTAGTGAATGTCTGGCCTAGGAACGTTAACAGAGCTGACCTATTCCTGGGAAGGATGGGCAGGAACGGGCGCTGCGGCCCCAGTGCTGGGGAGGTGGCCTCCTACTGACTGTACCCTCCCGAAGGCTGTCAGGGGCCAGGGAGGCATCCTCCTCTCATGCCAAATAGACTTGAGCTACTCGAAGCTGTAACACCCATCCAGATTTCATTAACCCACTTCGCAACCATCACTAAGACGCCACTTCACCCTGTTGTAGCTTCTTCAGCCATCAAGGAAGCCTTTGATCTCAGTGGAAATGTTATGCAGTATATTTAACAACTGAATGAGGAAAGGGTGCCGCAGGAGTAAGTAATGCAGCTAAGTCCTGGAGGCCTCCTAGACTGAGTACCGGCCTTGTACTGCACAGCCTAGCAGTCCTACATGAAGGCGGAGTGGAGCACGGGCTGGAAGTCACCTTTACAAACCTGGGGACTACAGAACATCCACTCTGTCCCAACACTTTTCACCTGTGTCAGATAGGAGGCGATCACCCTTCTGCAGGAATAAGGAATTGCATAGGTTAAACACACATTCTTCTGAAACGGAGAAGGAAATTGAGTGAAATCTTAGAAGCCAGTGATCCACCCCACTGCCTGGCCTTTAACCCAAGACAGACGTCACCACTGCTGTTTGAGGCTCACACTAGCAGGATGAGCTAGAAAGACCCCGCTAGTACCTTGGTCTGTCCTTTCACTTGCTACTTCGAGATGCTGGGAGGCCGATTTCAGTTCATTGTGGTGCAAGAAGAGTTGTGTGATGGCTCTACCTCCCTTGGCCTTGTTAGCGATGAGGCTGAGGATTGTTAGGGGGGTTAAATATTTGGCATGAGTTAGACTTCTAAAGAGTCGCACTGCTCTTCAGCTTTATACTGAAAACTGAGTTCCATCTTGCTTGCTATTCTGGGCTGTTTGAACAGTCCTACATTCATCCAAGAATAGTTTGTGAGTAGACTTTTCCAAGCAGGCGCCATCCAGTCAGCTGACTAGCAGGGCACTAGAGAGGTCTCATGTAGAGGAATGCATAGGTGTGACCAAGGGGGACTGGCAGTCTGGGCTCACATGGTCAGGTGCCAGCTGCCTCACAGTATGGAGGGGAAGGGCACAGACTCTGTGGCTGGGTTGTCTGATTCTGACTCCTGGCTCTGCCATTTATTAGCTCTGTGGCCCAGGGTAAATTACTAACCCTCTCTGAACTCCAAATTTATCATCACTAAGATGAGGACAGGGATATTGCAAGTTAGTTCACTTAAAGCTGGTAGAACCAGGAAGAACTTGGCATACAGGAAGTGGTTATAGACACGTGTGCTATTGTTGGCCCATGATACAGTCGCAGGAGACAGGTGTGGATCATCATTTCCCTCTACATTCAACAACAGGAAAGGAATTACATAATTTATATTCTTTAAGATGCAACAGATGGGCCGGAGATTTAGCTCAGTGGTTTCGCTGCCTGCTGTGCAAGTACAAGGACCCGAGTTCGATCCCCAGTACCAGAAAAAAAAAAAAAAAAAGATACAAAAGAAGACTCAGCCATATTCAGCAACATAGCTAGCAAACCACAAATGTCACCCTGTGATAACTAATGAAAATGTGCAGAAATTCCTGGAGTTCCAATCCTGCTGGTTCGTTCTTCACAACCTATCTTGGTATCTCACTCATTTCTGGAGACGATTTAGTGCAGTAAGCTTCTAAATGCCTCTGGCTCTCTGGACTCTGTCTTCTCTGATCACTACCTCCCTTCTTCTCCCATGGAAGCCAGAAGCTGGCATGCCCCACACTGAAATGACAGAGGGCCACCTTCAGGGATGGCGTCTCCTCCTAATCCCAGGTGTTTGGTTTGCTAATTATGCCAAGGTCCTGGGATGATCATAAGTTTTCCTGCTAATCTTCCACCTTTCATGATCTTCTCTTTGGGCATCTTTGTAGTATCACTGTTTCTGTTTTAATGGTGGATATACTTGTTCCCAAACATCTTTTGGGGTCACCCAGGTTTCTGTTGAAATTCCAGCCTTAGAACTTTTAAATAAATGGGATTACTGATTTCCAACGTGCTTTGATTACAGATTAATTTGATTACAGTCTAATTTTTAATAGATAAAAAAATCTAACAGGTAACATTTTGATCTGCAAAATCAAATGAAATTATTCATATAGTTATATCAATTATATGAATAATTTCACATATTGATTTTCATATCATGATATGAAAATATAATTTCTTAGATGAAAACTATTTCAATGTGCTGTTTCTCATGCATGTATACACACATCTGAAAAATGAGTTGACTAAACTTTTAATTAGAAAAATCACTTACC
This sequence comes from Heterocephalus glaber, assembly GCF_000247695.1. The sequence goes on from NW_004624753.1 coordinate 382,741, forward strand.
AAGGAGTTGCAAATGAGAATCTGAAAAGGATACGTTTGTACATACTAGAGGTCACTCATTCAAAGACAAGGTCATTTCCCCAAGTAGCTATTACTGTGCCCTACACTAGCACTACAATAACAGACATCACTATTTTCTATTCTAATATATTATTTTGGGGTAAAAACAGGACTGATAAAGGTGACCCAGGTAATAACCGTAGGTGGCGGCGGGAGGTGGGGGGGGCTGTGCATACAGACTGATACAGTTAATATACTTTTTTTCTAGAGTAGATGCCAGAGAAAAGTAAACTGGCCAATGAACTTCAGGAAACCTAGGAGTTATAGAAATCTCCTATCACTAGAGCACCTTTATAATACTTGACAGGAGAGTAAGATCATCAAATTAGTAATCAAATTTTCTAGAACTCATTTTCATTGAATTTCTCTCACACAAAGTAATGGCATGATGTTTTCACTGTAGCGGTAAAAAGCACTGTGATCTAAGAAGCACTTGTGAATACACAGATTCTAGCATGTCTCTATAGAGTATCTTCAAGCTGCTAAGTTGTACTTTCTTCAGTCTCCGTTAAAATGCCCCGACGGTAAGGATGTTTCAGATAATCCCTTGGATTTCCAGCTCCTGACGAGACATAGAGACTTTTCCATTGCTCCTTCCCTTGCAGACATTTCCTGGGGGAAGTCATCCTGCCACCATACTGAAAGCAGACACCTTTCTCTTTCTGGAAGTGTCTGCAACAAGGATGTTCAGTTTTTCCTATTGTGATATTTAGTTGCCAGAATAACTGTAGCACATTGCATTGCCTCAGTTGCAGACAGGAGTTGCAAAGTACTGTTTTAACTTCTGCAAAAACGGAGGCCATGGACAGCTGGCCTCCTCTCCGCAAGCATTCTCAGTATTTAAATCTTCTGAACGGCAGAAAACTTCATGAATCGCCTCATTTTCCTCTCCGCTTCTCTCCTGCCCCCTGCGCCCCTTAGGCTACTTCGACGCCCATGCCCTGGCTGTGGACTTCATGAGCATCGGCTTCCGAGAGTGCCTCACCGAGGTGGCGCGCTACCTGAGCTCCGTGGAGGGCCTGGACTCCTCCGACCCACTGCGCGTGCGCCTGGTCTCGCACCTCAGCTCGTGCGCCACCCAGCGGGAGGCGGCGGCGATGGCCTCGCCCCTGGCGCCGCCCCACGCCCTGCACCCGCCCTGGGCGGCCGCCTTCCACCATCTGCCGGCCGCGCTGCTGCGCCCCGCCGGACTGCACGCTGCGGACGGCCCGTGCCGCCTGTCCCCGGGCTCTGAGGCGGCCCCGGCGCACGGCTCGGCGCTGCTCACCGCCACCTTCGCGCACGCGGACTCGGCCGTGCGCGTGCCCGCTGCAGGCAGCCTGGCGCCGTGCGCGCCGCCGCTGTCCACGTCGCTGCTGTCGCTGTCGGCCACGGTGCACGCGGCGGCGACGGCGGCGGCGCACGGCTTCCCGCTGTCCCTGGCCGGCGCCTTCCCGGTGCTGCCCCCGAGCGCGGCGGCCGCGGTGGCGGCGGCCACGGCCCTGAGCCCGCCCCTGGCGGTGGCGGCGGCCGGGGCCCCGCAGGCCGGCGGCGGGGCGCACGCCAAGCCCTACCGGCCCTGGGGCACCGAGGTCGGGGCCTTCTGACGCCCGCCGGTGGCGAGCACGGCCGGCTGCTCGGCGTCGCCTGGCGGACGGGGAGGGCCGCACGCCGGGGCCGCGCGCCAGTCAGCCCGGGGGAGGCGCCGCTGAAGGCCCTGGAGGGGAAGTGGTGTTTGCTAAGTGCCTGCGCTAAGGAGGCTTCCTTCTGAGTTGTCGCCTTGCACGATGAGGACGCACGGGCCGAGGACGGCCCCGCAGGGGCTGCGAGCTGTCACGGTGCAGGTTCCGGGGCCGAGAAGAGCGGTTTCCCCTCGCTGCCTGTGCAGACTGGCCGCGTGGTGCACCCAGCCGCGGTGAGTGTGTGCAACTACTCCGTCAGTGCCTGGATTAATTAACGCGTTGTGCAGTGCCCGGCCCCAGGTGCTGGGGAGGCCCGGAGCGCGCCCACAGCAGCCTGGGTCCTGCCGATACGGACACGCTCCATCTCGCAGAGTCTGCATTAATTTATTCAGTTTCATTTGGACTATTCTTGTCTATTTATCCTCCTCGTTTCCCCCTGGTAACATGTAACATCCGTTCTTGTCACGTTTGGGAGAAAAGTGGCATTTCTGGGGCTGAGGGCACAAGGAGAGCTCGTGGGGACGAGAGAAGCCACCAAGCTGAACTGCCCCTGGTCACCTTAGCGACTGCGTTGGATCCCAAACCAAGATGAATGTATGCAAAGGGCTGTACATAAATTATTTCTGTTCGTGCCTAGACTAGTGCTACATGACGTTTTGGTTTTGGTTTTGGATTTAATGACAAAATAATCTCTTAATGCATTGAAATTGAGCACATGAGATTTTATATTTGAAAGATAAAGACACAGCATGTATTCTTATGCACTTCATTTCTCTGCTGTGTGGGGAAAGCAATAAATATGAGAATGTTAAACATTATGCAAAATTATACTTTTAAATATTTGTCTGAAAATGACTGTACCTAGTCTTTTGCAGTACTTTGTAACCTTTTTCTATGCAAACAAGTCTGTATGACTAATTAAATGAAGTCCTTTTTGACTTTTTATGTGGATGAAGTTGCTTTTCACAGTGGAAACGACATGGATTTCAAGTGAGGCTCTGCTCGCTAACAGAGTAAGCCATGGCTCGCCTCACTCCAAGACTCATTTGTCTAATACGATTCACAGTTTATTGGAAAATAGCATTTATCCAAGCTCACAAATTATTCAAGCATGAGCAGTAAGACTTGGAGACAAGAAGTGAGCAGTGCCCTCCACCTTTAATTCTTAACCATGGTGCTTAGAGAGGCATAAGTACGACCTCCACAAGAATGCCAACTATGAATAGTAAGTTAGGAATGTGTCATACATTTTGTGACTCAAAATCCGTAGTACTTGTAAAGCAACTCATGCTACATGTCAGCGTACACAGTGAACCCTAATGGCAAACCTTGTGGCCCGCTGAGAACCCCTTTTGGTTGACATGGGAATTTTCTGGGCACCTCCCCTTCTTCCAGAAGTCGTGGGGTAAGGTGGTGTCCAGAAGCCATTGGACAATTGTCGTGGTAAGAAGAATGTTTTTATTTTGCATTTCGATATGCTCAAAGGAAAAAAAGCTTTTACATTATTTCAGTTTTGAAAAATCAAATGTTTGTTTTTCTCTTTCTGTGAATGGATTAAAAAGGAGAGAACATGATTCCCTTTTGCCTCCTGTCTACAAAAACTGGTTCTTAAACCTTCATAGAAAATGAGAAGATGGATTTAGTAGTATTTGGAGTTTGTTTTTTAGTAAGATTTGTGAACAACGGTCACATAAATAATTTCTATTTTAAATTCTAGAAGTTGATTCTATGCCTACTGTAATGTCAGTGTTTACAGGACTTTTTTTTTTTTCTTTTTTCTGTGCTTGGGATTGAACCCAGGACCTTCACACTGAGCTACATTCTCAACTTTGTAAAAATTTATTATTTTGAGACAGTCTTACTAAGCTGCTAAATTGTCCAGCCAGGCTGGACTCAAACTTGGAACCCTCCTGCTTCAGTCTCCTGAGTGCCAGGATCAGAGATGGGCACCACTATGCCCAGCTGTTTCCCTTTTTTCAAATGTAAGATGTTTTAGATATCAACAGCTTTAAAAATTTTTTTGATTTTCACATAAATCCATTTCCCTCCTTTCCTGCCCCCACTTCTTTTCCTTTATTTTCTCCTTAAATTTTTTCTTCCCAGTTGTAAATGGATTATTTTTCAATTTAATGGATTAAGATATTTGCAACCCAACTTGACACACAGTTGTTAACATGCTCCTTGTCAGTATCTTCGGTAGTCTTCAAGTTAATTTGCCTGTGATTGGTGTTTCATATCATCACTTTTTAATCCCATCCCATCAGTGTATGAACTTGACCACTGAGATTCTCACCTCTGATCCAAGTCTTTTGTGAAGTGGCTGGTCACCTTGAAGTGTGAAAATGTTCATGTTTGGTACCAGAATAGGATTGGTGTTCTGCCCTCTAAAATTGTTCTAGGGAAAGAAGAATTTTTAGGGATTGATTTGTTGGTGAGTTTTATTTGTATATAAGCCTGGAAATTAACTCTTAAGGGTTCTCAGTAGGATAAAAGGGAACAGTGTTAGAAATACCAGTACCCTGAATCGTTCAGGGCGGTGTAGACCAGCTGGCGTTTCCCATCAGTGGGGCAGAAGGCATTGCTGGGAACCTGCTGTGTGTACTGCCTTTTGGTGGTGTACAGCAGCACATGAAGGTTCATTCCCCGCCTGGCAGTGACAGGTATGGCTGCTTCGGAGATCTTCACAAAGACCCTCCCTCCCCCAGGAAGGGGCGGCTGAGGGCAAAGAAAGGGGTTTCCAGGACTTCCTCTCTTGAGGACTTTTGGCTATTATAAATATACTTCCTATCACGTTTCAAGAAATCTGAGAGATTTTTAAAGTAATGTTTAAACAAAAAAGTCCAAATAGTAACTAGATTGGTGGTTTTCCTTTCTATGTGTGCATAGGTATTACAATATTAATGAAGCTTTTTGGACTCTTGTATTCAATTTATTATCACAAAGCAAGAGGGATCATCTTGGATGATAGCACAAAGAAATATGATTTTAGGATTTCATATCCCATAAGTCTGAGGCTCATCAATTGTAAGCTGTGCTGTTGGTCTGGGGTCAATTTTTAAGAAGAAAAACCACTAGGATACAACTTTACAGACTAATCATCAAATAGCCTGATTATCAGAATATAAAAATGAAAAAAACCCACATTGAATTTGAGCACAATATTATACCTGGAGATGAATACCATTTTAGAAATCCATGGCTAGAGGTGCACATAGATTTAAATATGACTACTTTGGCTCACCTTTATAGCTCATTCAGGCGGTGTCCTGGTCAACTCACACAACCCAGATTAACTTTGTGAGCGGAATCATCTAAAGGCAACAGGGCTTTTTTGCTTTGCTCTGCTTTACTTTTCATGCTTTCCTGGCCCAATGGGACTACTTCTAGTTGTTTGCTGCATTACACTGGAGAATGGAGTTTGGCTTCCTCTTATAATTCTGTTCAGATCTAAGCAGTGACAGGTGGGCACGGTGGTGTGACATCACAAATGGTGCCATCGTGAGATACTTCTGCAGGGCCAACAGAAGAGAAGCCCCTGAGCCCGCAGCGATCAGCAGGGAAGGGGAAGTGTACCAGCAGCGCTCTCCCCAAACGGACGGAGCCCAGTCGGGTCCCTGGGCCGATCCGGTCCTCGGCTGTGACTCGGAACCAGCACCTGTGTTTAGACAGCTGAGAAAAAACCAGATGTGGTACTAACGGCCAGGACTGGTTTTTTTTGTGCTAAGCATCTGAAATCTGATTCCTCATCAGCCTCTTGACTGTGCTCAGGCCCCATAATGTTATCATCTTTACGCATTAGGAGTGGGAACCTAGAAGATAATTGTCCCTGCCACGCCCAGCAGGTCACACGGCCACTCAGGCAAGGCTGATTGACACTCTGGCCCATGCTTTCGTCCTCTGGGCTTCGCTTTTGCTCCGCTCTCTTTCGGTCTCCGGCGCATGCAGACTCCGTGCCTGAGGTCACGTGGGATGAATGAGGACATCTGCCTGCAGGGTTGGCACAAACCACAGCGTCGCATACTGGGACGCAGGACAGGCTGCAAAGCAGGACCACCCCGCTGGCCACACACCACCTAAGGAGGACTTGTGCTGCTGGACTTGGCTTTGTTTTCTAGCAGGTGGGTGAGAACCCGTCCTACCACCAGCGAACTCACCTTGCAAAAAGGCCACCAAATAATATTCTACAGCGTCCCTCAAGGTAGTTGACAACGGTGAGGGCACGCGGGAGGAATTAGGACAGGCGCTGGGTGAACTGAGTTTGAAAAGAACTGGTACTCTCCCACTGAATGTAAAAGATGAGTTCTCACTGTTCTTGTTGCCTGCTTGCTTGCTTAGGGGAAACACCGGGTCATTCAGAACGCGTCCACAGCCCGGGTGCGTCACGTGGCCTCTTACACACAAGACATTCGGTGTCTCTGACCGCTGTGGTCGCGGTCAGTCGGTGGAGGGAGAGATCGTCCATACGAAGGGTGGACAAGGAATCACCCTGGGCTCCTGAGGGGCTAGAAAGAGGCTAAATACCTTTGGCAGGTAACTCAAGTTTCTTACACCAAATTCGCACTGTAACAGGTTTGCGTTTTTATTCCAGTGAACACGGTCATATTTTCTCTTGTGGAAGAAAAAGCATCTTGTAAAGAATGACTTATTCGCCACGTTGTGCTTGTGGAAGTGTTTTGATCCGTTTAAAATCGCTCACACAGGCCGGGATTTAATTCAGTGGTTCCGCTGCCTGCCTCGCAGTCACAAGGTCCCGAGTTCGATCCCCAGTACCAAAAAAAAATAATAATTAATTTAAAAAATAAAATAAAATCACTCACACACTCCTGAAATGACCAAGCACCTCCGTGGACTTCTCCTCTCCTTCTCTGTCTGTCCGTGACTGGACTGACTCCTCCTCACTGTGCTGTGAAAGTGCTTCCGAGACCTGCCTGCGCTTTTTCTTAACCTTTTTCTCTAACTAAGAGAAACATAGGACTTTTTTCTTTTCCACCAAAACAACATGCCTCACGGGAACTCAGTGTAGAAAAGTGTGTAAGGGGTCGGGGATTTAGCTCAGGGGTTCCACCGCCTGCCTCGCAAGCGCAAGGACCCGTGTTCGATCTCTGGTACCAAAAAAAGAAAAAAGAAAAGAAAAGTGTGTGGGCCGTGTCCTGAGCAGGAAGTGGTTCGGGCCTCTGTGTCCCCGCACAGAGGCTCAGCTGTGTGGCATTGTCACCCCACATTTCTCTGACTCAACCACAAGCCACTCTACGGGGACCTAAGCCACCTTTTAAATGGCCACACAAGCGGCACTGTTAGGCTTTTGTTCTGTGACATCTTTCCCCCAGCACAAGAGCATAGCACGGCCAGGCACAGTGGTGGCATCAAACCCAAGGGCAGCCAGGAAACCATCCGATGAAGCCTAGCTGTGCAGGTGTTGTCTACCGTGAGTGCGTCTTCACTGCTAGAGCAGGGTCCTCTGGGCTGCAGTGCCGCCCAAAGGAGTCCAGGGCTGGCACATGACGCCTAAGGTCCTGGGTTCAATCCCCAGAGCTGTAAAACAAACAGTGATATCCACGCTGCTCAGTCACGGGACAGACACAGGCGGGTGCCTGCAGCGGCAGAAGGACTCGAAGGCCACGTGTCTCTGGCCATGACTGTCATGGGACCAGGGCTCAGTGCTGAAACCGTGAACTATCCACTCCCCTGACCGGTTCTCACCCCAGAGCTGTTCTTTGATGTGATTCTCAAACCCCAAGGAGTCCCAGGAGGGGAACCACAGACAGTTGAGGCAGAGTAGGAACTCTGGACTCCAGTAGGCAACCTATCCAGCAGGCCGAGTGTGGGAGTCTGAGACAAAAGGAGAGATACGCCTCCCAAGCTGTCCTCAGAATGTGACACAGTGACTGGCGTGGTGAAGTGATTTCTCTAATTGTTCTTTTAAAATATTTAGCTTCGGGGTTAAAATGCTGTAAGTGTACCCTTTGCTGATATAGGAGAGACACGCTAACAAGGAAGTTGTGTGCTTAACAATAGGTCAGCTTCTCAGCCGTATCCAGGATAATGCATGTTTCATTACTTTTTAAAAAATAATTTGCGATAGCCTAAGTTCCCTAGGCAGGACTTGCACTTAAGCGCCTCCTGCCTCAGCCTCCCAGAATGCTACAATTATAGGTGTGCGCCACTGTGCCTGGCATGTTTAACACATTCATGACAGGGCTGTAATTCTTATGTCTTGCTACCCAGCAGCTCTGACCCACTGGTGGTACACGCATGACTGTCCCATCAGGCAGCAGGGGACAGGCTCATTGGGGGCTACAGGCCGCCCCATGGGACAGTCATGTATGTCCCACCACTGGGTCAAGCCGGCAGAAATGTGTGGATTACTTAAATCAGGTCTACTAACCAGCTTATTCCACAAGAACTTATTAAAATTTTTGGTATTTAGTCCACAGGCCACTTGAAAAAACTTGAAATCCACATTTATAATCTGAGTGACTTTATCTCTGTTCAGTATCTGTCATATTTTAAAATCTCAACTCTTAAAAAAGTATGATAAATAGCATGAAAACTAAAAAGGCCAGATCCCGTGATCAGAGAGATCTGGATACACCCTGACACCTTAGCATGTGACTGGGCAGAGTACTGAGTGTGTAGCTTTGTTCTTCTTCCTAGTAACAGAATTTTTAACATCTGTCTCACGGGGATTTTCTGAGGACTAACTTAGATGGTGTCCAGAAGACTGGGGAATAGTATGCTATCAATAAATGCTGGTGCATTTTGCTCAGATTGGGTGTATTGAAAATGTCGAAAGATGCGCAGTAAGTCTCATCTGGTCTGGCACACTCCCCTGATTTCCACTGACACATCTTTGTTTAAAGGCGCACCAGGGTGGCCCCCAACATCTGTTGGCAAGGTGTGTATCTCGCTTTTGATGAATCAACTCCAGTTCACAGAACCTCATCGTTAGAAGGACACACACTAGACCAGTGCTGTGTTTTGCAGATAAGAAAAACTGAGGCCCCAAGTCAGATCATCTTTCCCGCAGTCACATGACTCCGGTCCCCTAAATTCCAAGAGGCATTCTCTCTCAGCCAGGGTGACTGTCAAGTAAACTCTTTCAGGCCTTTTACATCGTAGAAGTCAGTGGCTTTTTCACGGTAGGTGTCTGTCAGAAGAGCATATGTTAGGTTTCCTCTATTCAAAAGCTGGGTGTGTGGTGCACGCCTGGAATCCTAGTGCTCTGGAGGCTGAGGCAGGAGGATTGCTGAGAGTTCAAGGCCAGCCTGGACTATGTGGCAAGACCCTGTCTCAAAAGCAAAACCCTTAGCCCCTGGTTTCAAACCCATGCTGGATGCGATCCCGGCCCCTTCCCGGGCCTCTCCCCAGCCCCTCTCTCTGCTGCTCCAGCCCTGCTACTGTGCTCTTCCTTCCAGGAATGTTCCTTTCTCTCCTTCCAGCCTCGTCCGCTCATCTTCATTCTTCAGAGCAAGCGCGTGATTTCTTGCCCACGACCAGGAAGTGGCTCAGACCTCAGGGTGGCACTGTGTGAAGCGCGGGTTCCTCCTTGCCAGTCGCCCTGTCCACCTGCGATTCTCCGCGGCCGTCTGTATCCATTGCGCCATTGACACCGAATCTCAGTGGCTGTTTTTGTTCACCGCTGAGTCTCCGGGCCCCCTTGCCCTTGTAGGAGAGAGTCCCAACAACACGGCTGAATGAGAGCCGCCCCACAAGTTAGGCCAGCTGACTCGCGGCCTTGCATCTGTTTGGCTTCCTCCAAACTTGAATCCGATAGCACGGGAGGAGTGTAAGTAAAGCCACGCACCACCGATGAAGCGAGAAGAAAGTCTAAAAAGAAAAATCAGCTGCCACTCCGTGTAAAGACTGCTGTTCCCCCTGGCTGTAGCCACAGCCCACATTCCCAAGGTAAACAGACTGGGATCCAGGAATCAGCCGAGACACACGAGCCCAGGACGCCACCTTGTGGTTTATTTTCACATTTACCATTTTCAACCTGTGGAATTTTCCTTCAGAAGATGACTGCAAACCAGTAGAACAGAGGGAAGGGGAATTGTCCTCATCTAAATGTTTTTTGGGTGCCATTATCCGGAGAGTTAGCTCAAACATTATATTCATTCCTTTTTCATTTCTATCTTAAATATTAAATTGATTCAGAAGACTAATGTATGTCTGAGGTGTAATCAAGGAAAGATGAACATGTGTTCTCTCCACCCCATTTGGCATCGCTGGTACTTCCCAAGCCTCTCCTCAGCATCTTCCTAAATCTCTTCTCCAGCATTTCTGTTCCTGAAGGTAACCGCCATCTTGCTTTTAGTTGCAGTCTGCCTTCTCTGTATAAATCAACCACCGGTGCTATTTACATTTTAAACCTCATGTGGTGCTGGGGCTGCAGCTCAGAAACAGGGTGCTTGACCAAGGTATGCAAGGTGGTTCCAGGCCTAGCCCTTCAAAAATTAAATAAAGAGCCAGGGATTTGGCTCAGTGGTTCGCGCAAGGTCCCAAGTTCAATCCCTGGTACCAAAAAAAAACCAAACAAAAATTAAATGAAACCTCATCTAAAATGCAGCCATGTTCTATTGGCCTCACTTGTTTTTTCAGTATTGGGAATCAAACTCAGGGCCTTCACACTGAGCTTCATCGAGACTTTTATTTTTCATTTTTAATTTTGAATCAGACTCTTGTTAAATCTCAAACTTGCCCGGCTAGGCTCAAACTTGCCATCTTCCTGCTTCAGCCTTCCAGAGTGCTGGGAAATCCTGTTTCCCAGGAACTCGGCAGGAGCTGCAGTCCCTTCGTTTTTCTGCTCTGTCCTGCTCATTCCATGACTGTGCACATTATAGTCTGCCGCCCTGCTCCCAGTGGATGTCTAGACTGTTTCCGGTTGGGGTTGGCTATGGAGGAGGCTGCTATGCTCATCTCTGCCCCGGGGTCCTGGGGCACTGGAGTGGGGAATTCCCTGGGGTCCACTGCTGGGAAAAGGAAGCAGTAACCACGAGATAAGAACAAATCTTTTCCAGGCTTATTTTATTGCACCTGTTTACTCTGCCACCCTTCATGTGTGGGGCTTCTGATTGTTCTACATTCTTGTCAACAGCCGAGATTGTCAGATTTTTCCATTTTTGCCATTTTGATGGGCATAAAGAGTATCTCTTTTGATATTCGGTCTGCATTTCCCTGATCAGGAAAGAAGTTGGTCCTGTTTTCAAAGGTTCGTTGGTCATTCGTTTTTGCCTGGAGAAATGCCTTTTGTCCTCATTCTTTCATTTATCTACTGCTATAGGCCCAGTACTATCACACCCACAGGAACCAAAGGTGCGCACAGATACGTACTACATAGGCCTGGACCCTGCTGAGGACTGCTTGGCTTCTCTATGGTTCTGCCGCCTTTGGGAATCATACTAATTATGGAAACTGAAAAAACAGGAAAAATTTGGCCACCAATTATATGGCCAGACCCTGGCCTCCAGGAATATACAAAAGCACAACTTACCCCAGACGATAGCAAATGATATAAAGAACAATATCTATGACAGAAATTCAGGGGATATAATAAGCAGGAAGAAGCTAACTGATCAAGTAGGTCTGTGGTTTAAATTTAAATTTCATTGCTTTTATGTGACTAACATAAAAAATATTTTCTTATAGTCTACTTACTAAGGTAAGAAGGTGAAAAATAACCACTTTAAATCAACAAAAGAATCAACAGAGATATGAAAGCAATATATATATGTATTTTGGGGGTGGGTACCAGGGATCAAACTCAGGTCCTTGCGCTTGTGCAGCAGGCAGCGAAACCACTGAGCTAAATCCCCAGCCCTGAAGATACTTTTATCTACTAACATGTCTATTCATAAATGATGTACTCTTATGTTTGTAATTAAGCTTTATTTTTTTCAATTAAAAGTTTTCCACACCTCTTAGTGGAATCTGGTAACCCCAGCACTCTTGATGAACCACTGTATTTATTTTTGGTTTTGGGGGGGCAGGCAGTGGGGAGTAACCCAGGGCCTTCACCCTGAGCTACAGCCCCAGCCCTTTTTAAAACTTGTATTTATTTTGAAACAGGTACTCATTAAATTGCTAAGTTGCCCAGGCTGGGCTTGAACTTTAGATCTTCCTGTCTCAGTCTCCCAGAGGGCTGGAATTACAGGCGCAGGCCACCACGCCCAGCAGAACCACCTTGTTTGCAATGACTGCCCCAGTGAGGATTCTGTAGTGTCACCAGACAATTTACTGTCATTGGGGAGTGATAAAAATACAGTATTTGTGGAGCTGGGCATGCTGCTACACATCTGTGATCCTAGCACTCAGGAGGCTGAGGCAGGAGGATCCCTGTGAGCTTGAGGCCAGCCTGGGCTACATAGTGAGTTCAGGGACAGCCTGAACTACAAAGGGAGACCCTGCTTCAAAATACTAAAAAAAATAAAAATAAAAAAATACTAGATTCAGGTTGGCATCCTGGTTTCCACCTGTACTTGTGTGACTTTAAATAACTTACGTGAACTTTGTTTCCGAAACGACAAAACAAGGATAATTGTCATAAAGATTGACTCGGTTATTACGGAACAAGCACTTTATTCAGTGTTCAGCACCTAACAGAGCTCTATAAAGCTCAGGCACTGTTCAGAATGAATCAGCTCAACTGTATTTCCACTTGCTCTTCTCTCAGCAGAAATATAGATCTGTCATTCAGATAAAAATAGCCTTAAATGGCAACCTTTCCAGGACCGTTTTCATGGAAACTCCCAGCAGCTACTTCTTGGTTTAACTGATTATTTGCCTCATCTGTTCAACACCAACCATGTGCCAAACGCTGTGCCCAATGCCCCCGAGAGTCCTCCCCTCCTCTCCCACCCCGGGCACCCGCAGCCACCCTTAAAACTTGCACTACACCCGGGCCCAATTCATAGTCACTCTGTACGAGTGATGACCTAGCATTTAAAATACAATAACTGGACAAGTCCAGAAAAATATTTTTCATAAGCAGCGGAGTTTTGTGCAGGTTAAATAATTCCCATTCTCTCACCTTTGAAGGATCTCTTCATTTGGGAGTATTTCTGCAAACAGTCCTTCAGCCTTTCTTTATTCTTCATAAGGACAAAACTGAGCACGATGCTCCAGCTCTGTGAAGCAGCAGCTTTGAGCTGGTGTTGAGGACGTGGTCCGCTGCAGTGTCGAATGACAGTATTGCTTAGGAAAAGTCTAAATCTTTCATTAAAAGTAGAACAATAAAACATAAGAAGATGCTAACAAAAATCTCTTTAAAGAAACGAGAGGGGAGGGAGGGAGGGCCACAGCGCTCCAACAGAAGCTATCCGAGAGGAGCACACTGAGGACCACAAGGCCAATCCCCGGCCCCGGCCCTCCTGACTGACTCTCCTCCTGTGTCCTCTCCCCACGTCCAGCTGCAAACCCTGGCCTTTCCCTTTTGCCGCACTCACGTCCACTCCCCAGACTTCAGTCCTCACCCCAGAGCTGAATCGCCCCCAAGCCTAACATCACTTGCCAAAAATCTCCGCGTGTGCCGCGCAGCTTCCCCTGAACACCACCCTCGCCCAGACCTCAGTGCGAGGCTCCTGCTTTAGATCCAGACGCCCCTCGGGGCTTTTGGGAGGTGCCTGGACTGGGTAGCCAGACTCGCGGTCGGGCAGGTCCACTGCTGAGTTTCTACCTAAATCCGCCGTTAGAAGGGGGCCTGGTCAGAGGAGGGCGCTTGGGGTGTGGTCGCGGAGGGTGCACCTTCCTCCCTTAGCTCCCTCCGCTTCCTGGTCACCGTGAAGCCAGCAGCCTCTCTGCTCCGCCTCTTTCCCTGTGGTCCTCCCTGGGAGCCAGTGGACTACGGACTGAAGCCCCTGCAAGCCAGGTGTCTTCCCCAAAGTGTAAAAGACACCACCTCACAGTGACATACGCGTGGCCCTGTTTTAGCAGCACAATTCGTAGTAGGTGGATCTTGGAAGCAGCCTATGTGCCCATCAAAGATGAGTGGAGAAAGAAAATGTGGTTTACAAATAATGGGGTGTACGCTACCATAAAGACTGATAAACTTAAGTCATTTGTAGGAAAATGGAGGCACTTTGAGACCATAATGTTCAATGAGATAAATCAGACACACAAGCTTAGATATCACATGGATTCTCTTAGGTGAGAAACCCAAATTATAAATAAAGAGCAAAACTGAAGATAGACAATAGGAAGTAGGGAGAGAGATCTTTCTCAGTGGGAGGGGAATCAAGGGGTGGAGGGGAGAAGGGGTAGAAGATGGAGAAGAGGGAAAGAGGAAGAAAAGTAGAATTAGGATGTATTACACACATGTCATGTGTACCACACAAGGCATGTAAACATTATGTACTGTGAACACATACCAATAGATTTTTTTAAATTGTGAGCCAAAATAAACCTTTCCTTTTTAAAGTCGTGGGTTGTGAGGGACTGTGTCTCATCAATGAGAAAGGGACTGAGACAAGTACCCTTTCCCAAATAATAGGCCTTGATCAAGCTCTTAGTCATCTCTCCCTGTTTGACTGTAGAGAGTCAGTCTGGTTCATTTTCATATGCCTGTGCCCACTGTGGTGCCTGGCATGGGGTAGGAATTCCTCATACTGCTAATTGGTGGACAGATGGATGGATGGATGGGCCTGTGGGTGGGTGGGTGACTTTGGGAATACCGCTTCCCTTTTGATTTTATTAAAGAGTTTGAGGAGTATTGAAGTTACATCTTCCCTAAAGTTCTTGTAGAATTCAGGAGTGAATCCATCAGGGCCTGGGCTTTTCTAAATTAGCAGTTTCTTTATTACTTCTTCAATCCATTGCATTGCCTGATATTAGATTATTTGGGTGTTTTTTGTCTTCTTGTTTCCGCTTTGGTAGTTCACATGCATCTAGGAATCATTTCTTCTGTGTGTGTTTTTTTGGGGGGGTTTTCCTGGTACCAGGAATCAAACTCAGGACCTTGCACTTACAAGGCAGGCGGGGTGCCACTGAGCTAAATCCCTGGTCCCTGTGCATTTCTTCTGAATTCTCCATTTTTTTGGAGCACAGGTTCTCAATGTTGTTACTAATAATTTTCTGGATTTTGGCAGAGTTCATTGTGATTTTGCCTTCTTCATTTTAATTACATTGATTGGGGCCTTTTCTTTCCTTTTTGATAAGATTGCCTTGATGTTTGTCTATTTTGTTTATTCTTTCAAAGAACCATCTCTGTGATTCATTGTTCTTTTAGTCTCAATTATATTAATTTCTGATCTGATCTTTATGATTTCCTTTCTTGTCCTAGCTTTGAATTTGGATGGTTGTTTTCGAGGGCTGAGGTGCGTCCTTAGGCTAAGTATTTGGGCTTGCTCTCTTTCTGTGATGTGGACACTCACAGCTATCATCTTCCCTCTTGGCATCCCTTTCATGTGTCCCACGGGCTCTGGTATGTTGTACTGGCATTATCATTTGATTATAAGAACTAATTTCTTCTGTGACCCATGGATTTTCCAAGAGGGTATTGTTTAATTTCCATGTGTTTGCATAATTTGTGGTTTCTTCTGCCACTACTTTCTAGTTTCATTGCACTACAACCTAATAATAGGCACGGGATAATTTCAATTCTTTTGGACTACTTAAGCATGTTTTATACAGCAAAGCCTTGTGGTGAGGTGGGTACAAAGTGGGACAAAACTGTAAGACCCAATGGAAATTTACAAGGTGGGCATGAGGTGGGACAAAACCATGACCAACCAATAAGATTACAAGTACAGCCACCCAGGTAATATTGATTAAATGGGGGTTAAATGGGGGAACAAGTCACATACCAAGCATACAAGGATTTTCAGTAAGGGTGGGGGTCAGGGATATTTCCTGGAGAGGCTGGGTTAAGACCTTGACCCCCCCCACCCAGGTGAGTGATACCTGTTTAGAATATCAACCACTGCTATTTAGCCCCAGGGGAAGCACAAGGGTGTGTGGTTTCTCTCCTTTTACAATTCTGGCCTTCAGTGAATGCGTCTTGGCTGTCCTCGAGACAATCAATCCTCACGTTAGCTCCTTGCTGTGTTGGCTCCTGGAGGGCTGGTCCTGTCTAACTGCACACAAGATATCTAAGTAACTTACCTATTTGCAATACCCCATTATAATTGTCTTAGTGTTTATCTGATTTTTTTTATGTCCTGTAGTGTTTGTTTTATGAAGTTGGGCAAGCCAGTGTTTGATGTATACAGGTGTTTGTTATCTCTTCCCACTGAATCGTTCCCTTAACCGGTGTATAGTGATCACCTTTGCCTCTTATGATCAGTTTGGCTTGAAATCCATGTTGTCTAAAATTAGGATAACAACTCCTGCTTTTTTCTGGGTTCCTGTTGCATGGAATATTGTTTTCCATAATGTGTTCCTTGTATTCCATATATATTTGGGGTTTTTTTCCCTTGCCCCATTCTGCCCAATCTGTGTCTTTTGTTTAGGGAATTGAGACCAATCACACTACAAGGTATTACTGAGTGGTATTGACTTACTCCTGTCATTGTGTGATTTTCCTGTTGCTGACTCCCTTCCCCACTTCTGCTTCACTGCTCACCCTGCCTGGTGTTTTAGTCTGTTAGACTTCTTTTCCAGTTTTGGCTTCATTGTCTCTCTTTTTTTGGTACCGGGGATCAAACTCAAAACCTTGCACTTGCAAGGCAGGCACAGTGCCACTGAGCTAAATCCCTGGCCTTCATTGCCTCTTTTTAGGATATCCTTGAGAATTTGTTGGAGTGCTGGTTTGGAGGTCATGAATTTCTTGAAGTGCCCTTTGTTGTGGAAACACCTTATTTCTCTGTCAATTTAAAAAGAATACTTTGCAGGATATATAAGTCTGGGTGGGAAGTCTTGTCTTTTAGGGCTTGAAACCCTTCACTCCAAACTCTTCTGGCCTTCAAGGTCTGTACTGAGAAGTCTGCTGTAATTCTTTTTTTTTTTTGGTACCGGGGATCGAACTTGGGTCCTTGTGCTTGCGAGGCAGGCGGCAGCACCACTGAGCTAAATCCTCGGCAGTGTGCTGTAATGGGTTTACTTTTAGAAGTTACTCTTTGCTTTTCTCTAAGTTTTCATATTTTGTCCCTGTGTTGGACTTCTGCAATTTTGACTGTCTTGTGGAAAGGTTTTTTTCTGATCATGGCTATTTGAGTTCTCCTCTTAATTTGTATATTAAATTCTTTTCCCATATTTGGAAATTTTCCTTCTATTATTTCTGTAAACAGGTGTTTTATGCCTTTTGTGTTGTCTTCTGATTTTTCGCTTATTCAAATTAATCCCAGGTTAGTCTTATTTGCATCATTTAGCAGGTGTTGAATCCATTCTTCATGTTCTTTTGTTCTTTCTAAGACATTTCTGAGTTATTGGCCCTTGAGGCCTCCCTATCTTCTGAGGCTGATGGTCGTGCTTGCTTCGGCAGCACATATACTGATGCTGATAGTCTGTTCTCACCCCATCACTGCTGCTGATCATACATTTAATATCATTTTTAATCTTCTAGATTTCTGCTTGTAACATTTTCATGGATTCTAGTTCTTTGCTAAACTGGTCATTCATGTTTTATATCATTTTGTTTAGTTCCACTACTTTGTGTTAGTGTCTCTATAAGCTCCCGGATTGTTTATTACCTCCATTATCAGGTTAATTATATTTTCTGTGAGCCCATCAGCCACCTCATTGATCTGTTTTTTATCCCCTCTATTATCCTTTTGAATAATTCAGCGGTATGATTTTTAGTTTCCTCCTCCTCAATGCCTTATGGGTTGGCTTTGAGGGAGCTGGTAGTTTTGAGAGGCATTTCTCTCACTTTGTCTTCTCATGTTTCTATTGTTTTTTGTTTGTTTTGTGCTTCTGTGTGTGGTCAGTTACAGTGGAAAGACTTTGTTGCTAGTATGGAGATCTCTTTAGTTAGTCTGCTTTTCAGCGGTACATTCAGAGTGTGACTAATATATTTCTTTGCTTTTGTCCCCAGATCTGATCATTTCTGTTAGTATGGGAGGCAGAATGCAGTGTAATTCTCCCATCACCCAGTTCTCTAGGAATCAACTGCAGTATTGTTAATGTCATGAGGGTAATCTGGTTATTGGAATGCAGAGTAAACCTATTGATAGCAACAATTATGCAACCCTGGTAATATCAAGTAAGTCACCAACAGTGACATCACCCAAGACAAACTGGATACTGACACACCATGAGAATTAAACTTAACCTTAGAAAAGAAATCTACAGTTACAATATAAACCATAAGACAAACCAAATATTGACAAATAGCAAATATCTATTAAATGCAATAATGATACCTCCAGTAATGATAGAAAAGAATTCAACAGTTTGTAACATAGAGTTAACAATTTAAAGCTTAATAAAGCTCTGTGGTTATATTATTAAAGATATAGCAGGTTGGGAATAGAGGAATGCATAAAGAAAAATTTTAAAAATTAAACAATAGGAGGTGAGGAGGAGAGAAAAATGAGACAAAGGATCCTATTATAGAGTAGAGGGATATTTATAGAATGAGATAAAGGTAACAAAAAATCTAGATATAGACAATAAAAGAAAAAATGGAGAAAAATAATGTGGAGAAAAAATTAAGAGAAAATAGTAAAAAGGAAAAAAGAAGGAAAGGGAGTTTTTTAAAAAAGGGAAATAAGCAAAAACAGAGGGAAAAAATTTTTTTCTGTATTTTTGGATGAGTGATTTCCTTCCAGGATCCAGTTTGGAGTCCAGCAAGTCTGGCTGTCTCACCTGCCCTTACAGGGTGTGGGACACACTGGTACCTCACAGGCCTCTGCTCACTCCAGCCTGTGGAAGTGCTCGTGTGGAGACATGTCCTTGCTCACACTGGTGGACAGGGAGGCCAGTCGGACCTCAGACCTGTGTTGAGTGTAGGCAGCAGGGACAGGTTCGAGTGCGCGATGCAGGCAGGCAGGTTGAGACCAGGTGTTTCTGAGCTCAGTGGAAGGCAGGCCTGGCCTCTCCCCATGGTGGTGGAGCCATGTCCTCCCAGCCTGAGTTCAGACTCCTCAGGGACCTCGTTCTGGCCCACTGCCCATCCACGTCTGTCTCCCTGGCTGTCTCTCACCCAGTCAGTAGCAGGAGGGTAACACTGGAGCCTGAAGTGAAGTTGTTTTTCAGTTCTTCTGAGCCTCACACTTAAATAACGAACCCCTTCCAGAAATGGGCTCTCATCCGGCCCTCTCTGGCGATCCGGGCACCTGCACTCAATCCCCTCTCCAGCTATTGCCTGTTGTGAGGAAGGAGTCCTCTCAGAGCAGCTCCCACGCCGCTTTTTCAGTTCACGAAGGCTGCGGGCTCTGGGCTCTGCTGCCCTCCTCCCTGGACCTCCCAGCCCTGGCCACTTACCTCACTCCTGGGGAGTCCAGTTCCCTTCCCATGAGCCATGAGAGCCAACAAGAGAGAGTCCAAATTTTCCCTTCTTTTCTCTGCATTGTAAACCATCTTTCCGACTTCTCCGTAGCTTCTAGTTTTTCCTGTCAAGTTCCTTCCTGATTCCTGGCAGTCTCTTTTTTTTTCTTCCACAAGTTATTATTTTCTGAATCTTGGAGAGGCTGGATTTTGCTACCCATACCTCCCTGCCATTTTCTTTCTCTCCCAAGATATTGTTGACTTCAAGATTCCCATCCAATGCCCTGCCCAACTGTCTGTATCTCCAACTTTTTTTTTTTAATTTTCCTTTTACTACACTGACTTTTTTGAATAGTGAAGGATAGTTGTTTCAAAAAGTCTTTCCACTTAGTTAAATATTTCTTTGGACAGGAAAATGATCCTAAATCATACACACTTTTCAGTGCATTATATCAGAATGTGCATAACGCCAGTGTATCTCGTTATCTTTAATGGTATAAAGGCAGAATAATGGCTCCCCATAGTATCCTAGAACATGTCCCCTTACATGGCAAAAGAAACACTGCAGATGTAATTAAGTTAAGGATCTTAATATGGAAAATATTTTTTTATTTTTTGGTCCTGGGGATCGAACTCGGGTCCTTGCGCTTGTGAGGCAGGCAGCAGAAACACTGAGCTAAATCCCCGGCCAAGATGGAGAATATTCTAGATTATCTTATCGGGGTGGGCTCAAAATCATCACAAAGGTTAGTAAATAAGGAGGGGAGGGGGTTAAAAGGATGGGAGGAGATTGGGAGAAAAAGAGAAGTTGCGATATACCGTGTACAGGTACAAATTCCCTTTGAACAATGATATCGTTACTTATATTTAAATTGTACCAATGAAATTAAATTTTTAAAAGAATGATTAAATAAATTAGGTAACATCACCTTAATGAAAATTATTCAGATATTAAAATAAGCAGCTGTGAAATCCATATAGAAATGTGGAAAATTATATTCTCAAAGTAACATAAAACAGGGCCGGGGATTTAGCTCAGTGGTTTTGCCGCCTGCTGAGCAAGTGCAAGGAGCTGAGTTTGATCCCCGGTACCAAAAAAAAAAAAAAACCAAAAAAAGGAAAATAACATAAAACAGCAGATTACACATTTGTTTGCAAATGGGATTATAGTTATGCAACATATTTTACATTATGAGAAGGCATAAATGAAATTTGTAAAAGTGAAAATAGTGCATGTGGTGATACTATAGATAGCTCAGTTGATTAGATATCTTGTAGGCAGTTAGTCAGGGCCAGCCCTCCAGGAGTCAATAGGAATGACAGTCCAGATACATTGACTGAAGGTCAGCAATAAAAAGAGAAAAGGTACTTCACTCACATGCTTCCCTGGGATGAACAGCAGTGACTGGTATTCTAAATAGGTATCAATCTTCTTGGGCAGGGACCAGAACCTTCCTAGCCCATTCCTTCCATGTACGCTTGCTACATGACTTGCTTCCCTATTTGATTGCCATTTTATCAATATGACCTAAGAGACTCTATCTGTAACCTTTTTGTGTGTGTGCCAGGAATCTAACTCAGGACCTCACGCTTGCCAGGGTGATACTGTACCACTGAGCTACATCCCCTGCCCTACACTTGTAATCTTACTAGTTGACTTCAGTTTTGTCCCACCTTGAAACCTCCCCATCTCCTGGCTTTGCCCCATAAAACTCCTTTGAGAGGTGCGGTGGGTGGGGAACCCACTTTCCGGTCCCCCTTCTGTCTCTCTTAGACAGAAGCTTTCTTTCTCTCAATAAATTTTTCCTACTCTTAACCTCTGTTGTTCTTAGAAGTCATTCTTCAATTTTAGATTCAATTTTGTTTTGTTTTGTTTTTGGTACTGGAGATTGAACTCATGTCCTTGTGCCTGTGCAGCAGGTGGCAAAACCACTGAGCTAAATCTCTGGCCCAATTTTAGATTCAATTTTAATGAATTCGTGTTTCGGATATCTAGCAGGTTGGGAGTTATAATATTTCCCTTGTTTGGATTATTTTGCCTATTTGGATTACTAGGTGCCCTATATCAGTGGCTTAAAAATTTGTTTCTTTTTCTTAGAGATTTCTTTGATGTTAAAAAAAAAATGTAGACCAAGGAATGACAGTACAGCTATGAAGTATTTACCCCCTTTGCTCTGTCTTCTGAGTCTTGATAAAACAAAATTTGTCAAGACATTTGATCCCAGATCTACCATTTCCTCCTTACGATAGATTTTTCTTGGCCTATCCATGTGACCGTGTGGGTCTGAAAAATATTCAATTTAGGTTACACATGGTTACTTTGTATCCCAGGGGCAACCTCCATCTTAGCACCATGCCAGAAGTTCCTTTTCAAAAGATAGTCACAGGTGGCGTGGCACTGCTCAAAACCCCTAGTAGTTTCATTTGGTTTTGTTCTTGTTGTTTTTTTGCAATGTGATTCTCTCCCACCATGCCGTGTCTGCATTTGAGCCATCAATGCACTGTAACTTCTGAAACTGTAAGCAAAATAAACCTCCTCTCCTTTAAAAAAAAAAAAAATCATCACAAGCATCCTTAGAAGTGAAAGAGGAAGGCAGAAGAGTGTATGGCAGAGTAACTTCCTGTGCCAAAGACTCAACTGGGCATTGCTGGCTTTCAAAGAGCAGGAAGGGAAACTAAGAAACACGGGCGATTTTGAGAACCTGGAAAAGATGGGCACATGGGCCTCCGTGAAGAAAGCAGCTCACAGGCATCTTGATCCTGGCCCAGAAAGACTTGTGTTTCATTCCTGAACTGTAAAATGAACTGTAAGGTAATACATATGTGTTTTAAGCTACTAATTTTTTTGGTAATTTTTAGAGCAACAGTGGAAAACTAATATGGTAAGTTTGATCATGTGG
Organism: Heterocephalus glaber; assembly: GCF_000247695.1. The sequence goes on from NW_004624753.1 coordinate 404,719, forward strand.
TTAAGGTATCCACCTTATTTCTCCATTGCAAAGATGGCTTTTACACTTGTAATTAATATCTGAGGAAGCAAGGCCTTATCAGTCATAGAAGTAATGCATCGAGATTGTGTGATGGATCTGCTTTTTATCATGTGTTTGTCAAGAGGAACTCTCCTTCCTCTATTTATATTATTTCATTTTTATGTATCACTTTGAACTCATTTTTTTCTGTTTTATGAATTCTTACTCAAAGTATTATAACCTATTGTGGTCATTATTCATTTAATACTTAAATTGCCCATATTTGGCCAGAAGTCCCTCCCAGCTGGCTCCTGTGTGCCTTTGGCAGGTCCTATAGATTTTTGATAACTTTTTATTTCCAGGCACAATATGGTTCAAGTACATTCTGTACTTCATAAAACAACTTAAGGAGAATTAACATACCTATGCATATATTTACTCTTTTCCAATTTTCTTTTTTAAAACAGTTTTACACAAGTAGTAGCATATTGTACCTACTTTTCCCTATGGGTTTTAAAAATCAGTGAAAGATGTGTTTATTGACATAGCATTTTCTCCTTATTTTTGGTTTTGGTTTTTTTTTTTTTTTTTTGGTACCGGAGATTGAACTTGGGACCTTGTGCTTGCGAGGCAGGCAATGGAACCACTGAGTTAAATCCCTGACCCTTCTCCTTGTTTTTGATAGCTGCCTGGTATTCTGTTACACAGATGTGAAAGTAGTTCCATATCATTGGGCACATAAATTGTTTCCAATCTTTCACTGTTATCAAAGTATAACAACGGATAACCTTCGACCCACATAATTAGCCCTTAGTTTTTGTTGATTTTCTCCTCAGTGATTGATCTTATAGAGTGCCAATTTCTGACCTGAAAATAGTGTTATGTATTAGAAGAAAAATCATGGCACCCAATTCAAATTCTGCTATAGCGATAGTTTACTGACAATTTTATTCTTTAATTTTTTTCAACATGACTTTGCTATTCTTCTGTGTGTTAATTTGTTCATTCACCCATTGGCCATTGAGTGAATCTAACATATGTCAGTTGTTAGGCACCAAGCAAACAAAGGTAAACAACATGGGACCTTTGACTTTAAAACATAATCTGGTGGAGATTAAGTAACTAAGCAATTACAGCATAGTAAAATAAACATGTTTCTTATATTTTAGCAAATTTATACAAGAGACTAAAAATCTACCCTTCATCATGTATACGTATTGCTAGGAATATGAAATGGTACAACCACCCTGGAAAATAGTTTGGCAATTTCTCATAAAACCAAACATGCAACTCACCATAGGACCCAGTGAATGTACTTCGGCTCTTATCCTTGAGAAACGAAAACTTAGGTTCACACTGTCGAGCATTTCTACATAAATTTTGGGGAAAAATTATTTCAAATTAAAGGATGACTAAGCTGTCTGAGCCCTCAATGTGCCCGTGAAGCAGCCACCATAAACTCTGAAATTCCGCAGGTCTCTGTGGTCCTTTTCTCTTTAGCCCTTGCCACCTGCCCTTCTAGGCAGTCGGAGGACTGACCACCCTCCCATATCTCACAAAACTTGCCTGTGGATGTTCACGGTGGTAACTTTATTCACAAGAGCCCCAAACTGGAAACAATTACCATGTCCTTCAGTGGGCTAATTCTTAAACAGTGGTACAGCCATACCATGAAGTATTTGCCAATAGAAGGAAGGAACTACTGATACACATCAAAATTTGGATGGGGGGAATTATGCCAAGTGGGAAGAAAGCCAATCCAAAAGGTTATATACTATATGGTTCCTTTCATATCTGGTGTTCTTGAAATCATAGGAACAGAACCAAAGTGGTGGCCAGGCGTTAGGGATGTGTTACAGAGGACACATGTGAGGGACATGTATGATATAAAGGGTTGTCTCGTGGGAGTCCTGCAGTGGGAGAGCAGTCCAGTGTCCTACTATGGTGTGGCACAAGATCCAATGCATGGGATAAAACTGTACAGAAAATGCACATGCTCACAAGAGTATGTACAACTGGTAAAATCTGAATAAGCTCTCAGCATGTAAATGTTAACTTCCTGGTTTTGATATTGTAATGTGCATATGCAAGGTGTTTCTACTAGGGAATAACTAGAAAAGTGGTTGAAATGTGAGATTTCTCCTGTGTTTCCTGCATCATTTTTGTGAATCTGTAATTATTTCTTTTTTTAAAAAAACTCCTTTTAGAAAAAGAAGTATGAATAGCCAATAAGTATATGAAAAAGTGTTCAACATCTTTAGCTGTCAGAGAAGTGCAAATGAAAACCACACTGAGATTCCATCATACTCCACTAAGAATGGCCATCAAAGACTCACAAAAACAACATACGCTGGCAAGGCTGTGGGGAGAAAAGGAACTCTTTTCATTGTCAGTGAGAATGTAAACTGTACAACCACTGTGGAAACCGGTGTGGAGATCCCTCAAAAACCTGAAAATGGAAATTCCACTTGAAAAAGGTATACTTCTTGGTGTTTTCCTAAAAGAGCTAGTCCTAGGGCCGGGGATTTAGCCAGTGGTTCTGCCACCTGCCTTGCAAGCGCAAGGACCCAAATTCGATCCCCAGTACCAAAAAAAAAAAAAAGAGCTAGTCCTATCTCAGTGATCCATGCACACCCACGTTTGTAGCAGCACAATACATAATAGCTACATCATGGAAGTGGGCTGTAAGTCCTTCACCAGATGACTGAATTAAGTAAAATATATATACACATTGGAGCACTATTTAGCTACAAAGAAAGACAAATTTGAGCCATTTGTGGGAAAATGGATAGATCACGAGACCATAGTACTGATTGATGTAGGGGGAATAGATATGACTCCCGAACCTGCTAGATATCCGAAGTGTGAGTTTGTGTTCTCTGAAATCGAAAAATTAATTTCAAGAACAATGGAGATTAATAGTAGGAAAAATTTACTAAAACACAGCTTCTTTCTAAGAGAGAAGGGGGACTGGAAAGTGAGTTGTGCGCCCACCCTGCTCCTCAAAGGTGTTTTATGGGACAAAGCCACAACATGACGTGAGTTCAAGGTGGGACAAAACTATAGTCAGCTAGTAAGATTACAGTATTACTGCCTAGGTAATACTGGTTCAGTGAGAAAGCACAAGGAGGACATGAGGTGGGACAAAACTATGATCAACCAATAAGATTACGACAAGTATAGTCCGTTAGGTAATATTGATTAAGTGGGGATCCAGTTGGGGAGCAAATCACATAGCAAGGTGTAAGGACCAAACAAGGATTTCTGGTAAGGGATGGGTTAGGCATTTTTCCTGGAAGGGGTGGATTAAGATCTTGGTCCCCTCCCTACCCAGGTGATTGATAACTATTTAGAATATCAATTACTGTTATTCATCCTCAGGGGAAGCACAGGGTGTGGTAGTTTCTCTTCTTTTACAATGCTGTCCTACGGTGAAAGTGTCTGGATTGTCCTCCATGTTGGCTCAAGGGCAGCTCTGTCTAACTGCCTACAAGATATCTAATTAACTTACCTATCTACAATAATACCAAGGGAAATAAGTCAGGCATAAAAGGTTAAATATTGAGTGGTTTCTCTATATGAGAGATCAAAACATATTAATAGTAAGTGAGGGCCGGGGATGCAGCTCAGTGGTGCCGCTGCCTGCCTCACAAGCACAAGGACCCGAGTTCCATCCCTGGTACAAAAAAAAGTTCAAGAGTTAAAGAGCAGAAGAAAAGAGCTGCTTTAAGGAACAGAGAGGAAGACAGCAGAGATGGGGAAGGGATATAAGGAAAGGAAGGGGCTGAGGTGGGGAGAGAGGGGATTAAAGTGACCGGGATGTGATATGCATGTGCACTCATTCCCCATAAATTTCTTTCAGCCGCACATCCAAACAGTCACCGCTCAAGGTCAGTTGGAGTTTAGGGATTCATTTCAGAAGTCTACTTTAGGTCTCAGCATCACTTTCTCTGGATATACTTTTCAGATAATGATGTAAGAATAGATATATATAATGGTGTATGATATATAAGTATAGAATATCAGAGACTCTAAGCATGAATGTCTATATCTATTATGTATAGATAGAATTTGTAGGCTATAGAACAGACTGTTTTGAGCAGAAATAAGAGCAGAGGACACTGTCCAAAAGCAGGTATTTAAAATTCTCTGTGAATAAAAGGAAAGGGAAGCTTCATTAGGCCTGTCCTAAACAGCCATCCAAATCTACAAGTTGTGTCAGAACTCTGCAGACTCCTTCCTGGTGACAAGGGGATGTCCAGTAGGTCAAGAACAGCACCAAATGGAGATCTGTCCACAAAAGGTCCTCAGAGCTTCCTCTAGTGTCATAATAAGCACATGGACCAAGGGCTCCTGTTTTGAACATGAGCACCCACTGCAGCATTAGACGCCGGGCCTCCCTGCCCGGTCAGATGCAGGATGGCTTCTGAGAGACTCCACAGGGTCATCAGGGCCTTGGGGGATTACTGTCTGGGGTGGGGTGGGATGGGACAGGTGCTCCTCTCCGTGCTGGACACAGGCGGAAAGGCCCAACCGCTGAGGAGGGGCATTTCTTGCTGGCAGTATGCAGTCTAGACTCTGCATTGGGGCACAAATCTCCACTCAAGTGCCTCTGCCCTGAAACCTTCTAAAGAAGTTTGAACACTTCCAATGGCTGTGCTCTGATTTATATCTAGACATCCCCCAGCGCCCCCAAGGGACCCTAGGTGGCGTCTGGGAGGGAGACTGCATCTTGGGGTGCATGGCTGAGCTCCAGTTAGGATGTGGGGCCTGGTGCGTGGTGGTGAGCGGCCTGGAAGGTCACATTTGCCCTCCTGCTCCTCCCTTGATGCCAGCTTCCTCGTTGCCTTGGTGTAAGCAGCTTCTCCTCCGCCTCACCCCGCGTCCATGCTGCCCTGCCTTGGAGCCAGATAACTACGGATTGAAGCCTCTACAGACTGTGAGCCAAAATTAACCTCTCCTCCCTTACCTTATTGTTGTCAGGAGTTGTGCCCCAGTGAGGAGGAGAGTAACGAAGACAGGCTGCAAGCTGATTATCTACCCAGGGAGGCTTCTGTTCTGGTAAAGCATTAGCAATATTCACCAGTCTTCTTGGAATCCCGGGCCCGTGGGTGGTCACCAGTGTTGTGTCAATTTTATTTTAGATATTGAGAGGTAATGAGAGACAGAGTGTTGCTCTACAGTCCACACTGGCCCTATGTATTCCAGGCTGGCCTTGAATTTAAGAGCCTCCTGCCTCAGCCTCTCAACTTCTGGGATTACAGATGTGCACTGTCACACTCAGCTCAGTACGGTACTTCAAACAGAAATGCAAGCTATACTTTCTCAGCATAGAATTGTCTCTCGATAGGTGGGAAAAATACTCTTTGCATGGTTGGTATTGTTTGTAGCTGCCTCCCACTGGTTTAGATCCTACCTGTGGGGCAGGGGCACCCAGGGCAAACAAACTGAGGCTGTCTTGAGGTTTTGAGAAGAATGTAAAACTCTCTTTTTCCTTTAAGAGCTGAAAAGATCTCTCCTTCTCTATATCTTTCCCCAAATCTTATATATGAGGCTGTTTATTCCAGAAAAAGTAAGATGACAATTCCACTATCCTGTTCCTGTGTCTTGTACTTTTAAAAGAAGAAGGTCCATCTTTTTGTTGTGGTGGTGTTTGTTTGTTTTCTGGTACTGGGGATCAAACCCAGGACCTCAAGCTTTCCAGACAGGCGGCAGAACCACTGAGCTAAATCCTTGGCCCTAGAAGGTCTGTCTTCACATCTAACAAATGTGTTCATATCCATGAAGCCAATGTACCATTACAGTGCTTTATTAACTCAGGATTCCCCAGGCACTTTCTACTAGGCAGGTACAGGGAGGGGTGCTAGGGATACAATATTGAAAAAGAAAACCTTTATTATAGTTAATGTATTGTTACAGTACCAGCTAACTGTATTGATGGCCACATTGCATGCATGCCTTATGTCTGCCTTGTGAAGTTGGCCATTATCGACTCCCCTTTAAGGATAAAAAACTAAGGTTAAGTAATTTACTTAAGGTCAGCACATAGCAGAGTGTGAATTCTCAAAGACTGCCATGTTTTTAAGGAGTCCATTTTCCAATGAGGTTTGTTCTACTAAATCTACTAAGATTTCCCAAGTTGTTTTGTAATATTCTATTCCAAAAGGATTTTCTGTAATAATGAAAGTGCTTTGTTCCATACTGTTCTAGTCATTTGCTTTGTGTGGCTCCACAGAACTTAAAAGATGACTGAAGAAGTACAATTGTACTCAAGTGAAATTTAAAGGGCCACACGTGGCTACTGGTACAGTACTGGACGACAGATCTAGAAGAACGAAAAGGGTTTTATTTTTCCTAACTTATCTATAAAGACTATGCCAAGGTAAAGTAATACACATTCAGTTGGTGAAAAAGGAGTGAAAAATCTTTAAGATGGAAGCCCCCCACCCCAAGCAGGGGAGCAGAAAGTCTTCCAATCAGGACTTTCACTGTGGATTTAGCTCAGTGGTTCCACCGCCTGCCTCGCCAGCAGAAGGACCTGAATTCTATCCCGGTACCAATAAATAAATAAATAAATAGATAGATAGATAAATAGATAAATAGCCACATTGGCCACGTGACGCAGCATGTCCACCTACAGGAAGAGGGTGAAGAGGGCGACGAAGTTCTGCAGTGCTTTTGAAAGGCTGATGGACATTTTGTAAGTGATGCTCACTACTATGAAAATGCATACCTGGTTCGATTTATTTGCCTAATAAAAAAGATCACTTAGTTTGTTTTTTCAGAAAACACGGTGCCCACAGAGAGAGAAGGGTGCTCTGGGTGCTGAAAGGAGGGAAACAGGAAGAGCTGGAGCTCAGAGGGCAGGGAGCTTGCAGCCTTTTCCGCGGAAATTACACAATTTGTAACGTGTTAAAAGACTGAACAACCGCCAATTCTTCTCCCCAGTGCCCTCCTAGGGCATCCCTGGGTATGTACGCGTTCCTGTTCCTGTCGTCAAGTCACTGAATCGGGAGAAACTACCGTGGGAATGATGGGTACCACTGGAGAACACAGCGGGGCCTCGGGACCAGTGGTCTTGGGGTGCAGAGTCTGGGGCCCAGTGTCCCCACCAGTGCCCTGCAGGGCCCACAGCGCTCCACACTGGGCCTTAGGAGGTCTCAGACCCTAAAGCTCACTGTCACTGTTTGGACTGGAGCACGGTGGCTTTTTCCCTGATTTTTATTAAACTCAGATTTCAAGATCATAAAAGCCCTCGTTGAAGAACCCTGGGAGCGGCTCCTCTCCGCTGGAGATTTCCAGCCTTGTTTCGCGAGGCAGTGAAATCAGCTCTTTGTAGTTCAGAAGCCTGAAGTTCTCTTGCTAAAGGTTACATAATTTTCCCAAAAATGCCTGAAGAAAAAAAAAAAAAATCCTCCTTCGCTGGGGCCGGGGCGCGGTGCTGTCCCAGGGCCCGAGGCGGCCAGCTCTCGGGGCGCTGCGCGGCCCAGCTGCGCCCCCGGCCCTCGCCTTGGGCGGCCTCGGCCTCCGCGGGCCCAGCAGACCCAGCCCGGGCCGGCGGCT
>NW_004624753.1:412431-477664 GCF_000247695.1 Heterocephalus glaber
GCGGCTGCCCGCGCTCCCTGGGCCCCGTGCCAGTGCAGGGGCGCAGAGCGCACCGCGGGCCGGGCGGAGCTAGGACATCTGCACCGGGCGCCCCCCACCTCCGCTGGGCGCCGCCGCGGCGAGGGCGGCGCGGGAGGGAGCAGGCCCGAGGAGCCGCGCTGCTGCCCACGGCCGGGATGCGCTCGCTCCCGGCGCCCGGCCTCCCCGCCGCCGCCCGCCCCGCAGGTAGGTGGCCGGTGCCCCGAATTCGTCCCCTCGGGCGCAGACCCCGGCGCCTGAGCTCCGGAGGCCGGGCGGGGGCCGAGGGCGGCGGGGCCCCGGGAGCGGGAGTACGGGGCGGGGGCCGCACAGGTGGGCCTGCGGCAGCTCTGGGCGCGCAGACCCTGTGCCGCGGCCCTGGTGGGACTGGGTCGCCGCGTTTTCCCGCTGCACCGAACCGGTAGCTGCGTCCTCGGCCCCTTTAGCCAGATGTGTGGCTGGGCAGCGCCTTCTTCCGGCATGCAGAGGTGAGGTGGTCTTCGGGCTCACGGCGGCCGGAGGCGCGGAAGCCGCTGGCGCAGACCCGGGGGCAGCGGGCTGGACGAGGCTGTGGCGCCGCCGGCTTGGGCTCAGCCCGCTCCCCGGAGGGCGGTCCGAGGCAGGCTAGTGGGGCGCAGGTGTCGGGCTCGGGGCTCTGCCGGGGCCCGCCCGCCAACTTCAGCACCCGTGGGGTCTGCCTTTCTGAGGAACGGGCTAGGAACTGTTTTTCTCCTCCGTGTAAAAAGTTCCTACGCTAGAGCACTTGGCAAGATCATCTCCTTCAAGCCTGGTTTTGCATTTTATATTGAGCCACGAGTTTTACAGTTTTTGGAGAATGGATCCTTGTAGGCTCCGATTTTATAGTCACACATTTAGGTCTGAGGATTTGGAGAACTGAATCAATAGAAGCCCCAAGAGGCAGGGTCTTCATTTCTTTGGCCCTTTTTCCACTTCTGTAATCCTCTGCTAATAGGCAATCGTTAGTTATTTGTTGACCGAATGACCTGTGCTTCTAGCTTCCTCTAAAAACAATTTGGAATTATGGTGTATTTGTTGCGTGGCCTGTGAGATTGAACTGGATTTTTAAGAACTGCCTCTTTTGTATAAATAGGCAACTTGGCTATTTTAACATTTGTATTTGCGTTGTAACACTTTGAGCTCCGCATGGTAACCTTCTGTAATGTTTATTAACTGAGGTAATTTTTCCTTGACCCTGTTAGGCTCATTTCATGTTCCAATCTCAGTAATAAAATCTGTTTCAATTTAATTCTCCAGCATAATTTGAAAAGTAGAATTCGTCTGCTAAAATCCCAAGTTACCCAAAGGGAAGAGTGACTTGTTTAATAAGTGACATATCAACTTGTTTTAGACTTGTGGTTTGCTTTTAACTGTAAAAAAAGTAAAGGCAAACAGACATTTTGATGTGGCTGTGATTCCTAAATTAAAATACAGGATATAGATACAGATATTTTTAATTGTTTCTGCAGTGCTGGAGGTTGAACCCAGGCCCCAGTGTACCGTTTTAGGCCTGTGGTCTACTACTGAGCTACACTCCAGCCCAGAGGCAGCTTTTTAACTGCTTTTCTTATTCAGTAGATAAGCATATCAGTTCCCAAGTTTGACAGCCAGGGTGATTGTGAATTAGGGGTTTGAAGGATCCAGTGCTTTTCTGCTTTAAAATGCCATTTAAAAAAGAAGAATTGCTCTATTTTTGCACCCTAATGTGTTTCCTGTTTTGATTTTGTGTTCTTCTATCACATGAATTTTAATGAGTCATTATTTTCAGTCTTTGCTTAACAAAATAGTCTGGAAGTGGCCTTGTCATTTTTTCTGTCATTTTATTACACCAACACCATTCTCACAATACATTACCCCCTCCAAAAAACCTTATTTTTTATATAATAGGGTAAACCATGGTTCATTACTATTTCTTCTCTAACTTTGTTGGATTCTTCCTGGGTGGGTGAGGAAATAACACTTTTATGTAAAAGGTGGTAAAATGGAGAGAACCAGCAGGAAGAGGGAATCTGATTTGTTAGGGTTATTACAAGAAGTAGGTCCTCTTGCAATGAGATAATGACATTTTACACACCTTTAGTTGTAATCCCGGTATGGAGCAGTTACTTCACAGTAATTCTTCCTTGCTGGCTTTACGTTCTCAAAAGAGCTTTCCCCTTTGGTGACAGTAAACTTTTTATTTTGTTATTTAGAAACACTCAATCATTTGGCAGATCGAAGTCAAACCTTCACCATGTGCTGTAACCCTGGGCCTTGGAGTCAGTCAGTTAAGAGCTGATTCCTGCTTGAGGAGGTCTCTCTCCGGGCTGTGTCCTGCAGGTTGCAGGAGGGGCGACTCACTTCTTGGGTCCTGGCTCTGACCCCTACACCCTGCCTGCACAGGCTCCTCAGGAATGCTTGCCTGAGATCTGGATTTATTCTGTCCTGTCCTTTGGTATCTTCCTCAAGCTTTGGGGTTTTTTTTGGTGCCAGGGATGAAACTCAGGGCCTTGCATGTGCGAGGCCCCTCAAGCTTTGGTTTTACAAAGCTCTCTCCTTTTCCTTGCTAAAGCTCATTTTTTGTCCTTTTAAAATCTCAGCCCATAAATGTTTTCTTTTAGTCTTAAGTCACACAGAATCCACTCAATTCATATACACCAAAATCAGAATTACGGTTTTGGAAAAAAAGGTGTATGAAAGTAAATTCATATAACCTTTGATTTGTAATATAGGGAATGTGTGGCTGAATAATTGCTGTGTACTTCCTTCAACAGGGTACAAAATGCCTTTGTTCTGCGCATGCCAGAGAACGCGAATGGTCTGAATTTGATCAGAAGCGTAATTGAGAAAAATGATGTTTACAGGGGTTTGGCTGAAGGAAGGAGGGCCGTCCACCCATTTCCCTCTAATACTAGCCATTAGACCAGGAGTCTCGGAAACCGTGTGCTTCGCTCACCTTCTTTTGCGTCTTGACACCCCTCTGTTGTGAGCACCCTGAGGGGTTCTTCAAGAAAGAGCGACAAGGAACCTGCCCTGTAGTCCGGTGTGGATGTGCTTAAAGAGCAGGAGGCTTTCTGCTACTCCACGCAAGAAATTCCATTTAGCTCTGGACGCCAAAGAAAAGCTAGAGCTCCCTTGAACGAATAATGTATGTCTTCTTTATTCGTCATGCAAAATGACAGTTAGATAACTGATTATATATATCCTAACTGGAGAACTAGGGGATGAAGAGTCAAACTTGCAGCTCAGTTATTTTGTTTTATTTTTGTTGTGCTGGGGATTGAACGTAGGGTCGCATGCATGCTAGGCAAGTGTTCTACCACTGAGGAACATCCCCAGCTCTCTTTTTAATTTTTCTTTTGAGCCAAGGTCTTACTAAGTTGTCTGGGCTGACTTTAAACATGTGATCTTCTCAGCTCATCCTCCTGAGTAACTGGGATTACAAGTGTGTGCCACCCTGTCTGGCTCCTTCACCTGGCTTGAAAGGTCCAAGTGGAGATACAGTGAAAAAGGTCCCTCTCATTCCCCAGTCCCCTGCTCCCCGGGTCCTCCTGGCCATAGGTAATGGTGGTAGCAGTTGAGAATATTCCAGCAACTTTAGATGCTCCAGATGCGTCTACCATCTGTTTGCTCTGCATTTCCACCACTGTTCCCTCTAAATGTTCCCCTTCAGCCCATCTAAGGCATCCCCATCACACATTTCTCTTCGACTTTGGGCCCTGAAGACTGCATCTCCTGCCGCCTCTGCTCCCTGCCGTGCATTTGATGCAGCTGCGCTTACCAAATCCCCTTCTGCCATGTCGGGAATCCTTTAAACAGATCTGATGAAAGTTCAAGGTGATTGTCCCTCCCATATATGCATGTTTCTCCATGCTGTTTCCACTACTTGGAACACTGTCCCCCAGTTTTTATTAGCAAGCCACACTCAGAAGTCTCCAGTGGCCATTCTTAGTTGAGATTCAGTGAATTCGTGGAGCCTTGTACTGTATGTGGTGGCCCACGCAGGCTTCCATGCTGGGAATAGGCATTGCTCATAAATAGCACAATTACCTTTCTAGTTAGAGGTAACTGTGATCTTGGTTAGCATGTATATTGAAGCTTTTATTTGACTGTCCATGCCTTTTCCCCCCATACTACCCTTACTTCAATCTAATACCTGTCCATATCATTGTTTTTAGCAGACCTGGCTGAATTTACTAATTCTCAAACATTATGTTGAAAAATGGCTTTTGCATTTATTTGCCTCTTATTTGAGAGAGCCTTTTATGCCTCTGATGCTGGATTTTCCTCTGTAGTTGGGATATAAAGGGGCTGAAGCCTTCACTTAGGATGTCCCTGAAATTAGGGATCCAGTGTGATAGAAGATTAGTTTTTAGTTGAAAATATTAAACATTGGCCTTGGCGGGTGACTTGTGCCACCCAGAGAGAATATCCCGTTCGAAGAAGTAACACCTACTACATGACTGAGTCTACCTCCACCCCAAGTAGCCTGAGGGTACACCAGGTGTGTGTGTGGGGGGCTTTAGTGCATAGTGCCCTGCAGGGGGTAATTTGCTTTTGATGACTAATTAACAGAGGCTTTAGAGAGAAAGAATTTAATAGTGCTTCTTTAGCCCTGCTCCTGCAGTTTCTTACCACTAATCAGGTGTGCCTTGTCAAATAGGAATAATTGATGAGACAGTTGGGCAGGTGTATGACTCCTTACCATCTTTCTTTTTCCTTTTGTAATTCTGACCTTGCTACGCAAACATCACATTTACTGATTTGTTTTCCCACATGTTGATACCAGAACTTGAGAGTGTGTGAGTAGCGGTGGTAAAAACATCCAGACACTGGGTAGAGCGTAGCCGCTCCGACAGGGTGGAAATTGCAGTCTCAAACTGTTTCTCCCTGTGTTGGGATGGCTAGCTCACCTCCGTGCTCTTGGGTATTATAGCTGAGTACTTATAACTCCTTTCTGGTGATTTCCCCATGGGGCTGCCTGTCTGTAGGGTCCTACTCAACAAGCAACAGTATGATATTTTGAATCACAGAGCCTTCCAAAGTAATTTCAATTTAAAATTCAATTTAACTTTTTAAAAAGCATTGTGGTAAGGAGTAGGAATTGAAAATTCACAAAATGAGAATTAAAAATAGTGAGACATAAAAAAATATTCTGCGCAAGCTGAAGGACCTGAGTTCGATCCCCGGTACCAAAAAAAAAAAATCATTGCATGAAAGAAAAGCAAATTATTTTAAGTAGGTTTATAAAGTAACAGGGCTGGCAAGTGTGAGGGTCTCTGCTAGCTTGGCAGTGGTGAGGCTGCGTTGCTGTGCATGGGATGGAGGGCATTTGGCTCTTGGAATCCCCAGGCCCCAGTGCCTGTACTCTGAGAATATCCTGAGGAAGTCACTAGGCCGAGGCCGGTGTTCAGGCCTGAGTCCGCTGACCCTGCAAGGTTAAGAGGGCTGGAGCCCGTTACTTGGCTTGGAATTTACCACCTCTGTGAACGTAGACAAGTTAATTTCGCTCTGCCTTGATTTTTCTCGGCTGTCAAATGAAGATAATAGTATCCGCCTCCTGCCTCACACAGAGTTAGGTAAGCTGACTTAGATAAAGTACTTGGAACACTTTCTGCCACAGTGTAAGCAATTCTATAAGTATTAACTGTTATCAAGAGTATTATTAGGAAATTTTGAGAGACATCCAACAGTGGAGCCATTTTTACAGTGATAGTGCATATATATAATAGAATATTTAGCCATTACAATAATGGTTTTGAACAATACTTGACCACGTGGGAGACATTTATAATTGAATCAGACATCAAATTATGTGTTCAAAAGATCCAAATTGGATTTAAAAGTGGTTCTGTATAGAAGACAAAGAGAAAAAATATTAAAGCTTTTTTCCCATTGATGGGATCATGGGTTATTTACATTTTTTCACATTTTTATTTGTTAACCATATGTATTACAGTAATAATTGTTAAAAATTATTACAAATACAGAATTTTTGTATTCTTGACTTTTCTTTATCAGATATATATTCACTTGATATATTTTATATTCTCTTTTTCACAAAGCTGCTAATATTTCTCTTCCTTGGTGTCTTCACCCACACGTCATCTGCTTGGTATTCAGCTTGCTTGCTTAGTGTATAGATCACCCCAGGTTCCTCTCTTTGCTTTCCTTGTTGTTGGGGCTCAGACTTCCGGCCTTGTGAATGCTAGGCACACACTCTGCCACTAAGCTGCGAGCACACCCCCCCCTCTTTCTGCAGAATAAGACCGAGTGGAATGCTTAGTGGCAGTGGTAGCGAACCTGTGGCACGTGTGTTCTTTGTTTTTCTTTTAAGACAAAAGATGTTAATGTATGACTTGTTTTTCTAAACTAAAACCTCAGTCTTCAGGTTTAATTGCAGCGTTGGCCCTTTGTGATAAATAAGTGGGTTTTGGGTTGCACTCTGGGCAGTCGTGTCCCTGAGGTTCGCTGTCACTGCTCTAGGGGATCCTAGTGCTGGTGGCTTTGTCTTGGGAGTTTAAGCCAGAAACTGCCGGTTAGGTGATGATGGGTACCTTGTCCTCTCTGCATTTCCCACATTCTACCTTATCTCCCCTCCCACCCTGCTTGAACCTGGCGCTTACGTGGGATCAGGATCCTTGTCAGGAGAGTAATTCCTGCCTCCAGTCCTGCCTATCTACCCTATCTGAATTCTCTTCCCCTAAAGTTAGTCTTTCACAGCCAGGTTGCTACTGAATTTCATGAACAGTGTCTAAGCCATCAATTCTGCTTTGATTTCAGTTCTTCTGACTCTTAGATACTATTTGTACTACAAATGTACTAAATATTGACGCGCCTTCTTGCTTGGTTTTCTTATAGAAAACTTACAGGGTTGTGTTCTAATTACTGTGTGCCTTTAGTTTTTTAGTGGAGCATTGTCCACATGCGTACACATGGAACACAGAAAAACTGGATGTTATTGTGTTGATGACATCCCTAGAATGAATGACAGCTGTTTGGTTCTATCTTCCCCTTTGCACATTCTTTTCTTTTTCTTATTTTCAAGATCAGAATGTTAACATTGCTTGATTCTTTCACCTGTGGAGATGGATATCTGCCTGAAGATCTGCTAATGATTTCTCTTCCTAAAATCTGAAAACAAATGGGTTCAATTACAGGGAACACCAATTATCAAATGCATTTATAATAGGGGTCAAGCAATGTGCAAATTAATCTTAATTCTATCATCAACTCTAAACTGTTACTTCTCTGATCTAAGACAATTTCATGAGTCTGTAAGAATGTATTTGAAGTTCATAAATGTATTAGAACTCTTCATAGATCTTCCATTTCCTGGAAAGGACCAAATCCCAGAAAGTGTTTCACAGATCTACTGTCAGATTCTAAACCAGTGGTTTCCAAAGTGGGATTTTTGTACCCCACGAGGGCACGGAAGAGAAACTGTTAGAAAGTATTTATCATCCTTTCATGACTTCTGCCCTTTATGTATCTTACAAGTGTATAGATTGGTATAGAAGACATGTTTTGATAAGTTAAAAAGTTAGCATTTTGGGGCTGGGGATTTAGCTCAGTGGCAACACGCCTGCCTTGTAAGCACAAGGTCCTGAGTTTGATCCTTGGTACCAGAAAAATAGTTAGTATTTTATGCTCAGATAATGTCTTTTTTTTTAAGTGAAGAGAGGTAAGCTGAAGACAGTTTCTGTCATGTAACAACAAGTCGAGAATCAGCTGAACGGTAAATTCTGTGTTCCACCTAGAGAGCGAGTGTGATGTATGTGCACACCTGTGACAGTGTGGCACAGTCCATCCCTTGCAGGACTTAGGGTCTGATTGGAAGGAAGGCGGAGCAGTCAATTAGAGCCCATAAGGTAGCATGAGTGCGTGCTGAGAAACCTAGCACATGACCAGTATTGGTCTGAGACTGTTAAAGAAAGTCCGACACAGGTGACATAATTCGTGCTACAACTGCATTCTCAGAATATTTCAAACTCCTTTTATCTTGAAATAGTTTCTTAACAATCAGGTCAGTTTTTAGTCCTCCTCCTTGGATAAACTGTGCTTCGATTATCTCCTGGATACAGATGTTAGCTGAATGAACTTTATGCTCCAATATTCAAAATAATTTTTACCTATGGGAGGGCGGTCCATTCCCCCGACTGCCTAGAAAGGCGGGTGGCGAGGGCTAAAGAGAAAAGGACAACAGAGACCTGTGGAATTTCAGAGTTTATGGGGGGCAGGAGGTCAGTGCCTCAGAGCGGGCAAAGTCAAAGACTCCAAGCTGGCCACTATTTATTGGGTGCACACAGCAATTGGAGGGAGTGTCAGGTGACCTAGGGAGCCTCGGTCAAAGTACAGGAGGAGCAGATGAAGATCTTACCTCACGAGGGTCTTCTGTTGAGGAGGCCTGGACAGAGAGCATTCTTCAGGGGTGGGTGGGATAGGTGAGTTTGACAAGGAATTAGTCCCTCCCCAGGTGAACCTTTCTCTTGTTTACTACAAGGCTGTCAAAGAACCAGGATGTCCTCAGCTGATGCAGTCTTGCGTGTGAGCACTGCAGCTTCAAGGGACCCTTGAGGCCTCAGCTGTGACCAGAGGCAAATAGAGTTCTGGGAAACAGAACCCCATGCCAAAGCTGGCTCATGGGCAAGGCGATATTGAGCCTTACGCAGCTATAGTTGTGCTTTAATTATGAAGTGATTTTTCCCCAAAATTTATGTAGAAATGCTCCCGACATGTACCAGGTCTTTCGATAACATGCCTGTGTTTCCCTTAAATCGTAAGAAAAAAGTGGCAGAACAGGCGTGGTGGGAAAGTAGCAGTTCCTGGGGTGGTGTCCTTCGGGAGCAGTGGTGGTCAGTACTCCACACCCGCTGGCTCAAAACAAGACACCCATTTTGCTAGTGCTGGAGACCAGGTGTCTAAAGTCAAGTTGTCATGGGACCGTCCTTCCTCCAAAGCCCGTAGCGGAGCCTTCCTCGCCCTTCCTGATGTCTGGTGTTTGTTGGGCATCGAGACATGCAGCTGCAACCTCCTAGCTCTGCTTGTGCCTTGCTGGCTTCTCCCTGTGTGTATCTCCGTGTGGCACCTTGCAAGAATGCCAGTCATACTGGGTTCGGGGCCCATACCACTCCAAGGATGATCTCCTCTTAGCTACACACGTCTGCAGTGACCCAGTTTCCAAATAAAGTCATATTCTGGGGTGCTGTGCATTATGACTTCATTATGATTATCTTTCTTGATGTGGCCCTGTTCAACCCATAATAGCAAGTAAGATCAGTCTGGAGGTGAATATCCGAACAATGTGTATGGTGTTGGCGGTCCCCCTATCTACTCGATCGATGGCCATGCAGATTGGATGCAGGGTGAGTGACACCTGGAAGGCAGGGAGCTTCCTCAGCTTTTGTGTCAGGCGTTGACTGATTTGTCTCTGGGCCTAGGCAGCCAGGTGAGGTACTCATGCAGCACTGTACGCTCTGTAGTTTGATCGGCCAAAGTGGCTTGTGCATCGGGATGTTGCTTAGGGTCGACTTTTGGGTTGTAGTTGTGATGCTGCTGCTTCACAGCCTCCAAACCTCAGCAGCTTAGATCCGCAGGTATTTATCTCACGTTCGTGGACCTGCGGGCTGACCTTGGCTTGGCTGCTCTTGGCTGGCTTGGAGGGCTGACTTGGACTTCAGAGTCGGGCTGAAGTTCAGGCCTGTTCCTCATGTCTTTGTCCTGAGACCCAAGCCGAAAAGGACAGGCAGCATGTTCTGGTAGAGAGCAGGAACTTAACAGCTCCTTTAGTGCCTCACGTCAGATAAGTAGCATTATTACCCTCCATAGTCTATTGAGCAAAGCGAGTCACACGGCAAATTGGGTGGGAATGCACATGGTCTCTGTACTAGCGCGAAACACGAAACACCATAGCAGATCGTCTCAGTCACTTCTTTCATCACTGAGACACAGTATCCAACTTAAAGGAAAGGTTGTTTTGGCTCCTAGTTTCTGAAGTTTTAGTCGGTGGCCTACAGGCTCCAAGGCATGGTGGAAGAGTCTGGCAGAGGAAAGCTGCTCCCATCATGGTGGCCCGGAAGCATGGGACAAAGGGGCAGCCAGGGAGGGAGATGAACCCTCCAGGTTAGCAGTGGCACCCTCCTGTACACACATGAGGTATTTGGGAAACAGTCCAGATTCAGTCCATAACACAAAGGGTGTGGATGTCTAATTATAATTCTCTTACTGCTGTGAGGGGGAATCTATAATTGGGAACAACAATCTAGTCTACCACAGAGACATTTTACTTTTGAATTCAAGAACCTCTCTGTGAAGCGCCTCAGTAAATCTTTAACAGAAAACACACTTTAAAAAATAGATTTGTTTCTTGGTGCCCCCTTTCTCTGACCCATGCTCTATTCCTGAGTGTGTCTTATATCTGCTTCTAAGTCCTCGTGTCTCCTCAAAAAAAAAAGGGCCGGGGATGTAGCTCAGTGTTTCCAGCACCTGGCCTGGAAGCACAAGGTCCCGAGTTCGATCCCTGGTACAGAAAAAAAAAAAGAATAGACGTTTTTCTTAACCCAGTGTCCTGGAAAATTATAGTGAAGTATCATGCATCACTTTTTTCTAAGAAGAGGTCAGTATTGTTATGGGGCTGGTTCCTCCTTGCGTTGGATATGTTTCCTGCACCTGTGTCATGTATTTGGCATGATTTACACTCTACTGATCAGCACGCAGTATCCATCCTTAGCAGGAAGTTACTCAAGAGGCAGAGTCTGGGAGAATCGCTGTTGCCTGAGTGTGCTCTTAGCGAGAACATTTGCCCTCAGGGTAAAACTGCAGTTGATGGATGTGGTTGTTGATTGCCTGGTGTTATTGATGTGCTTGCTGCTCTGAGTGGTGGTTTGGGGTGCTGTCCCACTCCTGCCCGCCCACTGCTGCTGCCTCCCGTGTGAGCCGGCCCTTCCTAACCTGCTGGGCACTCTGTGCAGTCTGCATTTTATTTGGTGTCATTTTTATACCTCTCTTTTCTAATTATTTTATGTTATGTAGCCCTTATCTCGCTTGTCAAAGGTGGAAGTTTCTTTACAACTGTGGAGTCCTTTTTATATTTACAGGTTTTAGATAGTACAGTACAGTAAATAGGCATAAAACGGTTCCTGGTAAGTGCTTACCGAATGAAGAGAATGACTCATAAATATGGTACGAAGCACTGCTTTACTGCAAGTGTAAACTATTGTCATTTAAATGCTGCATGAAAATAGGTGCGCTGAACGAAAGGAAGCACTTTAAAATGAATAATTTTCAAAAATCTTTTCTACAAGTGTGAGTGTATGGCATTTTATTTTGAGAATGTATCTTTTTGGTGATATCACTGACAGAAGTGGCAATTTGTGTGAGCTTTGTCTCTCACTTAAGTTGCAGAAGACGCTCATCATTTTTGAAGACTAGTGTTTGCAAGCCATATACTGTGTGGTCTGGGGAAAGTGTTCCGTTTATTTTTAAACACATTTTATTGGGTTGGTTTTCATCAGGCAACCCTTAATTCAGATCCACCAAATCCCCCCAGTAATGCTAATGGTAATCAGCATCCTCGTGGTAACCGCTGCTCACACCTTTTTGCCTGCTGGGCTTGAAGGAGTTCAGGCCTTGAGACAGCGGCGCCCTGTGGCAGCGGTGACGCTCGCTGTGAGCACAGGGTGTTGGCGCCCATGTCCTGCGAGGCTTTGGAGAATAAGGCTGAGATTTGCACCTGTGAGGACAGGATCAGAAAATATAAAAACTGAATGGCCCAGAGACCCTGTGGTTCTAGGGATGGTCCGTCTGACGGTGCCAGAGTGGGTTACAGGAGTATTGAGAACATGCTCTCCTTCCCGGTTCACTTGCCTCCTAACTGATGATACCTGAAGGCTCTGGATTGGTCTTCAGAGCGCATTAGAGGAATTAGTTCTGCTGCTGAGGCGGCTGTGTGGGGGGACTCTGAACGCCCCGCTGGGCTGCACAGCATCAGTTCCCAGCTCCTGTGAAGGCAGGCAGTCCTGTGCGTGCGTTGCAGCAGGTGCCCCTAACGTCTCCTTCGGTGCTGAGGAAGAGGGTGCTTTCTCCATGGGTGGAGACGGATAGGCGGAGTAGGCTGTCCCTCCAGGCTCCACAAGTGCAGATCTCTCCCTCGGTTCCACCTGTGTGTGCAGACAGAGGATGCTCACAAGTGACGTCGGACTTTTAGAAAGAAATTTTAGGAAAAGATCGAAGTTCCAAATCTTGGTTCTTTTTATTTGCCAGTCTTGTTTCTGGGGGGGAAATAGAGTGGCAAAAGATTGTATTTCAAAACAACAGAAACTAAAACAATTGCTAACTGTTATGAGAACTATTTCTGGGATATTCAGCCCTTTCATTCTGTTCTTAAAATTTTAAAAGTAACTCACTCAATTTAGGGAATTAAGAGAATGGACTTTCCAGTTAGCTCTTTAAGTATGTAACCAGAACAGTAAATATCTGTTGACTCCACTGACATAGTTACTGTGGTGCACTTAGTAGTGCATGGTAGTGGCTAACCAGTATTTACTGCCTCACGGACAGTTGGCCAGAAAGATGGTGTTCATCTTCTTACTCCGTTTAGCTATGGCCCAATCCAGGAAGAAGCAGGAAGCTGATGTGAAGTTTCGGTATGGTAACAGCCTAGCATTTGAGGCCATTGTTAGTGGCTCTTTCTTTGGGATCAGATAAGAGCTGATCATTCGGGGTCTGACTCTTACAGCTCTATGACCTTGAATAAATTATTTAATCTTTCTAAACTTTAGACTCTATCTGAAAAGGATTGAGAACATTAACTCTCTCCTCCAGTCATAAGGATTAAATGAAGTAGTATAGGTTGGCATTAAAGTTTAAAAATTGGTCATCTTAATGTTTCTAAACTTGTACAGTTTTCTGTTTGAGGCGGATCTGACTCTAGCTCCAGGCCTTGGTAGTAATCTTTCATGAACACTTGAAAGTTTGGATTCACTAAAATCAGTGATGGAGTGGGTAGAATTTTCTCTTCCACAGGCATCAGGTGGTATGGACACCTTTTAGACATTTAATCTCTGTAACAACTAATTCAACAGGGTTAGAGAAATTGGTAACTTAAAAACCCAAGACTGCATGCCTTGTAGGTGGTAGAATCTGGATTCCAAGTATGTCGGTCTTGCTTTCCAGTGTTCTTCGGCCTTACCAGCATGTGTAGTTCAGTGTTACTTGGAAGTAACAGCATCATGCAACAGAGAACTTGGGTGTGTGCTGCCCTCAGTGGGTGCAGGATGCCCCTCCCCAGGGGGATTCTGGTTGGCATGGTTACGGAGGGCACTCTGGCATTTAGTTGGGGGAAGAGAGGTTCCAGATATCCTACAGTGACTGGGAAAGTCCCAGGAAATGAAGATCTGCCTCTATATACTCAAGAATTTCACATCTTCTGTAGGATCTGTATAAATATTTATTGGGACACTAAAGAAAAGAAAGAGGTTAGTTGCAGATTACCGTGTTGGGAGAAGTGTGCTTGGTTATTATTTGTAGCTGTAGTTTTTATTGCAGTGTTCCACACTGTCTTCGTCACTCTTCTTGCCACGGAGACACGGTACCCAACACCCACCACTTGAAGAGAGGTCTGTTTTGGCTCTCAGTTTGGAGAGGTTTCAGTCCGCAGTGGCCGGCTCTGTGGCAGGGCGGCCTGGCTGAGGGGCGTGATGCAGGAGTAAGCGGAGGAAAAGGCACACACAGCATGGCATCCAGGAAGAGAGGAGAAGGTCAGAGCAGGAGCGAGGGAGGAGATGAACCCCCAGGCCACACTCCCAGGGACTGCTGCTTCCCGCCAGCCCCTGGTCCCCAAGAGCGGTCAGCCAGCGGCCCCCACCAGCCCGCCTGTGAGCTGTGGGGAACGTCTAGGTGGGAAACAGCTGACGCCAAGGGCCCCCATCACTTCACCTCCACCCCCATATCTGTGCTTCTTGTATGCAGCGAGGAGGTTTCTCATCTCGTTTCTCCTGTTTCTAAACTTGTGTAAGTATTCGTTCTGAAAATTGTCATATTGAAATGCCTGTTATCTGTTGCTTTTTTTGAATATCGTGTTGATTTTATAAAATTGTGTGCAAGTAGGCTGTGTTATCTGAATTTCATTTCAGTATTGGAAGGGGCTCACAGTAAAATATTTCTTTATTTAGAGTGTTGGATTCGAGAAGTTTGAAAGCCCCTCTGCAGCAATCACGTGGAGCGGTGCTCAGCTTGGACTCTGTGACTTGGACATTGACAAGCTGCTCCGTCTTCAGGCAGGGTCTTGGCTTCTGTCCCTGAGGCTTGTCCTGAGCCATTCGCTCTCCTTCCATGTCTACTTCCTGGTCTCCGTGTAGTTTTGAAGATCTGTCAAAGCCCTTGAAAATCTATCCTCTCCCAGATAAAGATCCTCAGATACTCAAAAGCAGTTAGAAGCTAACCCCATGTACTCTTTTCAGGTGAAGCCTGGCTCTTGCGGTTTGGATCCAAAACGTCCCCCAAAAGTCTCCGGTTTGTGGAAGGTGATTAGATCGTGGGGCGCTGTACTCGTGTGTGGATTCATCTCTTGGAGAATTTGGTTTGGGACACCGTTAGGAGGCGGGCCTGGGTGGAGTGGGCCACTGGGGCGTGACCTGGAGGCTGCACCTCGTCCTCTGCTCCTCCTGGGCGCTGTGGGAGGAGCAGCTGCACTCCCAGGCCCTCCCCTGCCCTCCTTCCCCTGCCCTTTCTGCCTTAGAGCCAGCCCCTCACCCGCTGAATCCGCTGAATCCGCTCAGAGCTGTGAGCCAAAATAAACTCATCCTTTAAGTTGTAGATGTCAGGCATTTTGTCCCAGCAATGGAAAAATGACTAATACACCAGCCAAGTCCTTGACTAAAATTCTTAAAATTTTGCTTTTTGTCATTTGACCATCTCGATACTCTTATTAACCTGTATTTCCTAGATAGTATGGAACAATAGCTAAATGGAGTAACCCTGATTTATTCTAATCTTCAAAGGGTGAGACTTGCTATCATAGTCATCTTATTGTGGGTTGATCGCATTAATATTTTGGGGGGATGCAGGGGGACAAAGTAGAATCGTGCCTTGGGTGTGTGGGTCTTACTGTCATCCAAAGCCTCTCTATCATAGTCCCTGTGCTAACACTCAGTTCTGCCTCTCATTGTTTAGCATCTCAGAACCCTTAGAACCCAACATTCATATGGGGTAACTTACAACTTAAAATAATTGATTCCCTCTGCACACAGCTGAGCGCTTTCTGAAGCCAAATGCTATTCTTATCCAGGATGTTCTTTATTCCTACCAAGAGCCCCATAAGGACACCCCTCATATTCTCATCCAAGTCCGAGATAAATCTGTTGGCCAGGATGGAGCCCAAGATAAAACACTGCATTTTGCTGTTAACGTCCTCCCTGCAGGCTGAAGATGAGGTCAGCTTCAGCTCTGAGTTGAGGTTAGTCAGCACAAACCTTTGATTCAGAGATTTTCTTCTCATTCAGTCATGCTGCCATCCACCCACCCATCCAGCCCACGTTTTTCCTTCTTGTCCCACAGCAGATAAAGAGGAACTGACCAGATGCTTTTTAAATATAGTTATGCTGTGATTGCTTCATTTCCTGATCTCCTGGAAATCAGGAGGGATTTGTGTCTGAGAGGGACCCAGGTCAGTGCAGTCTGACTGAATCTCGTCCCTGCAGTGTCCCGCACCAGCCCTGCTCCTGACCCTTCCAGGCCCCTCGGATCCACTGAGCCCTGCTCATTCCTGCTCCAGGGCTTGCATGGCTTCCTTCGGCCTGAGGATGCCAAGGCCTCTGCCTTCTTTGCCTGGAGCCCTGTTCCTCCTAGCCGGATGAACGCATGGCCTCGTGTGTCCCTGGCACTCCTTCCTTCCATGCACATAGTCGCTCCCCC
The DNA here is from genome assembly GCF_000247695.1 of Heterocephalus glaber. Next base: position 428,359 of record NW_004624753.1, read on the forward strand.
TCTGCTCTGTGGGTCTTTGTGCCCCACACCCACTTCTTCTCGTCTGACCAGCTGATGGGTTGCTGTTGTGGGTTCTTCCTGAGCTTCCTGGCTGATGTGTGGTGTTCCATGGATAAAAGGAACCCACTTTGTTGTTCTCCTGATTGGTTTTCTGGGAATATTCTCGGTCTCAGGGTTTACTGGCTTTTATTCCAGGTCTGCAGCAGCTTGCATTACTGGATCATTCTCTAGGTTTCCTAGGGATGTATGTGATATCCTTCGTACATAGTTGCACAACCCCTTTTCTAACTCTTCTGAAAATTAAAATGCATTTGTCCGTTTTCACATTATGCCATTTCTCACATCTTTGACAATTCCTGATTCCTGATCTCTACTTGATAGAAATCTCATTTGCAGATCTGCTTCTTAGAACTTGAGAAATCATCTCTCTGGCCCAGAGAAAGGCTTTAACTTAGTGAAATTAGGACTCTGATGGAATTTCTTCACTCATCTTAGGTGAGAGAGCCCTGACATTCCCATTTGTTTATTCTTTTTAGGTCAAATTTAAGTTCCCTAGGCAGAAAAAAGGGTCCGGGAGTTGAGAAGTTCTCTCCTCATTTTTTTCATCCAGAAACTGTCCCGCTTTCCCAAGTAGCAGATTGGTAATGCTTCCTTAAGTATCACTTTACTTCAGGCAAAGCTTTTTGTCTGTTTGCTGCTATGAAATTTTGCTTTAGGTCGTTACTTTGTCTTTTGTGATACACATTTGTTTAGTCGGGGAGATTGCCTCCTGGTCTCGCCCTTACAGGTTTTATGGCACACATTTGAACCTGGCTCCGTGTATGTCTTTTTAGGTTTCTTGTTAAAGAAAGTATTCAGATTTCTGACCTTGGTTAACACTGAAGTTTGAATAGCCTTCCTTTATTTAGATGACAGTGTGACTTTGAAAGAGACTGAACACCTGTCATGTTTCCATATAAACATAAATATTTTCTCGGAGGAAATACCTGTGCAGGAAGGTATATTTTGACTTGTTCTGTAAGTGGTTGAACCCAGTGTGACCCAGTCTGTTCCCGACGTGGTTTCAATTGTATATTAGAAAACATGGTGTTGGGAAAACAGTTGGTGGACAAGGTAGTTTAGTCCTGACTAGTAATCCCTGAATGTTCAAGGGGCTACAGTGTGCTGATGTGAGTCCAGAAAACCACATTGTGCTGTAGAGACCACACTGGCATGATGTAGTTAGTGAGTCTCTGCTAGTTTTCTTCTTAAATTCTCCTTAAATGGCGCCATGTTCTCAAATAGGGAACTCTTTGCTAGGAACACAAAAAATACTTTGTCTTTTTCTTTAACAAGAGTTTTATGAGGTGAGGACTTTTCTCTGCCATTGTTTTGAAGAATGAACTGCATTTGGGTTTACATTGACTACCCTGATTTGGGATTGTGAAATGAAATATTTGGATGGAAGATATATCTTGTGCTTCCTCATAAAATTCTGGTCCACAGTACAGGGTAAATGCAGGAGACTCTTGAAATCAGTGTTTGGATGAATCTAATATGTATTGATGTGTGGAAAAGTCAACATTAAATGAATGAAGGGCTTTTAAGAAGCCCATTATAACCACTTATAATGGAAAATGCAGTTCCCATTAGAGGTTGATTTAAGGAGCTTTGGTTCTTCACTGAAGCATGAAGGCTGTTGTGTGGTTGTCTTAGTTACTTTTCTCTTGTTGCTGAGACAATACCTGACCCTGAAAGTTAAAGGAGGAAAGGTTTATTTGGCTCCCAGTTTGTAGAGCTTTTAGTCCATGATTGGCTGGCTCCAAGGCGGGGTGGCATGGCAGACAGGGATTGCAGAGGAGAAACAGTCCATGGAGGGCAGAAGGCAGCAAACCAAGTAAGGGACCAGACAAGCCTCTTTCTGTCCCTTATATTGTATCCAGGCTACTGGGGTTAGGACAGTGCCAAACCAGTCAGTGCACTGATTTAGTAATCACCCACCCTTAATCCTAGCATTGCATCATGAATTAATCACACACACTAGATTTAGCCACCTCCGAAAAGCACCACCTATGACTGCATGAGGCTTTGGAGGGACATCTAGACATGAGCTATGACAGTAGTGTTCTGTGTAGATCATGATCATAGCATCACTGCCTACCTCCTTCTGGTTAACCTGCTAGTGTGTTAAGAACTGAAAGGACTGCATCTTTCCTGTTATGAAATAAAAAAAATTTCGCAGAAACTTAGAAGACACCAATAATTAACATTTTTTATTTTTCTAATAGAATACTGAGGAATAATAAAGCCTCCTTCGTTCTAAACAGACACAGCAGCACCAAGTGTCAGTTCTTGGATCATTTAATCCTTTTCTCTTTTGCTTATTTTCCTCAATATTTTTCTCCTGGAATCAAATATTAGCTTCTGGCTCAGCTGGCAGTATAAGAATTTTCCAGTTAGATTGCTATGACTTCATTTTTATTCATGAGGAGAAACAGTAAGGGATCATGACATATCAGTTGCATGTAGGAGAGGAACTTTAAAATAAACTACCTGGCTGTCGCAGAGACAGTCTGGAATCCTAATTCTTCCAGAATCTCTGCCAGGCCAGTATGATCCTAGATCCCTGTACTTTAAGTAATTCGTAGCTTGGGAGGAATCCTTGGATTTACGTTGGTATGCAGTGTAATTTACTTTATCCCCAATTCTGGATTAGTTTAGGTCCTTGCTTAGCATTTATGTGCATTTTCTACATACTGTGGTGCCAGGTCACCAGGGAAGATGGGGAAAGGTGAATCAGGATGGTGTTTGATGTGACAGCAACTTAAGGTTTGGAGCTGGGCAGGCCGAGCAGTGTGCCTGTCACCCAGAGTATGGTCAGGTGCCTCGCAGTATTTGAGAGGTGACATGTCAGCTAAGTTCCAGAAAGGAGGGAAAAGAGCCCCCAAGTAATCGGGAAGGATAGCAGGCACAGTGAGACCCTGTGCTGGATCTGGCCTGGAGGAGAACAAAGCTTGGCAAGAGATCGGGATTAAGGCTCAGAGCTGAGGAGGAGCCCGTGGGTTGACACCACCCTGTGAGCCTGGGCTCCTGAGAGTTGGCCACTCAGCCACCATCTTTCCTTTTCCTTCCTTTCTTTCACCGCCCAAATACTTGAATGAGTGCGAAGTACCTCAGCTCATCGGAGCATGACTTCCACTCCCACTACTCCACCGACACTCCTGCTGGAGGTCCTCAGTGACTCTTCTCCTAGGGCCAGTTCCATTTGCAGAATCTACTGCTACAGTTCCACCTGCAGAATCGGCACTGAGGCACCGCTTGCTCTGAGTTCCAAAGTATGTTATCTAGTTCATCTCTAATTGCTTTCTGGTTCCAAAGGTTAGTGAAAGATGCAGCAGGGCGTGGCACACTGGATTTAAGTTCTGTTGAACCAGGGAAATTGTCTGAATTGCTATGTTGTTGCAAGGAGTCAGAAAGACACAGTATGGACATGTGATAGGCAGCGGTCCAGGTTCACTCCTTTCCCCAGTTGGTAGCCACTCTGTCTTGCGCAAACGTGTCTTGCTCTTTTTACCTCTATCCCTAAGCAAAAGCTGATCCTGGCATCCCTTCCTTCTGGAATTCCATATTTCTCTTCTTTACCTATGGAAACCCTAACCTCCCCGATAGATTAATCAGCACAGTCAGAATTGAGCTTTGCATGGTGTAGATTCCTAGTATTATCCGTTGGCCTGCTCCAAGTTGCTGCCTTCCACTTTGGTTATGTGCCTGTGCCTGAACCTCCACCTATGATGAACTCCTTAGGATGGAGCGCACACCAGGGGCACAGGGATAACCCAGTTGGAGTTGGGACTGTGTCCCCTGTTGTCTCCACACAAGGCCTGGTGCATAGTTGTCAAGCTTCCAGGGTGATCTCATTGTATTTTTTTTCCTTTTCTTTGCTCATAACTACAACCATATGCTGGGAACTCAGGTTTTTCTGTAGCCCTAACAGCTGGAATGTCTCCGGCTGATTACCCTCAGGCACCTTGAAGGCAGCTTGTCCAGAATGGATGTCTGGAGCCCTCCTGCTCCGCCCCTCCAGTTGGCCCTGGTCATGTGTATTATGTCACATCTTTCCACCATAGTTCACCTTGTTGCCTAAGCACAAGTTTAGAGGGCCTTTGTCCTGCATTCCTGTTGTCCGTATTGAGTGAGTCACCAAATTTCAACTCACTGGCCTTGGAAGTAGTTCCTGAGTTCACATCCCCTCGTCGGTGTCGACTGCTGTAGCCTGGATTTGGAGCCTGCCTGCTTCTTGAGTTTTGCTGTAATTTCTTTCTCGCGAGTCTGCTTCGCCTTCCTCATCCTCTGAAGCTCACCCACTCCCTCTGTGCTTGGCTGTGCCACCCTCGAGTACAGACCCTTTCGTGGCTCCTTGTGTATCGGGGATGAGAACCTCGCGAGTCCACTCCGACCGACCAGTTTGACAGTAGCTGCTGCAGGTGCTGGCATTGGGTCCCTCTGGGTCACCTGGTGATGGCAGGTGTGGTGACCCAGAGGGACGGGACAGTGGCGGGTGTGGCTGGGCCTGGCTTAGAGGGGCTTTTCTGGCTCTGGTCCTTCCTGCAGCTTCCGCTTCAGCTCCCCATCCCTGTGCCCCGCACTGTAACCCTGGGCAGCAGAGAACCCTGTGTCTTCTTGCCCTTGTTCAGGCTGGGTCCTGCACTCACAGCCTCAGTGTGTGTGGGAGGCATGGGGTGAAGGCTGCAAAGACTGACTTTTATTTTAATGTATGTTTTTAAAATTGTGTGTGTTTATCACATGCAGCAAGGTATTCTGAGAAACAGACATTGTGGAGCGGCTAAATTGGGGCCCTGTGCCTCCACAGAGTAGTATGTTTCTCGCTGTTTTGAAATCCTTTGTTTCCCTCGACACACACTGAATTCCATTAGAGCAAATCGTGTCTCATTGACCCTCGAACCCTGGGACTTAGTACATTGCCTTCATGGAATCTGCATCACGGATTCAGTTGTTTACTAAATTGAAATGAATAAGTAAATAATTTTGATTGATGAAGGTACTTTGCCTTTTTTAAAATTGAAATTTGGTGAACATACTTTTTCTCTGAGCTAAAAGCACAGAATAAGGAGTGTTAATGCTTTGCAGAAAATTGAGTTTGGTGAAGCAGGCACTGTAGACACTGGAATTTTTGAGCGGGGGAACAGCGCGGTGAAAGTGGTGTTTAAGGAAGATTGATCTGAAGACAACCTTTTATTACAGGTTTAAGCCTCCAGAGCCGGCCAGGCCAGGTGAGGGTGTGAGGGGCAGGAAAGGGAGAGCAACCGTAGAGAGCCTTTCTGTCTTCCTACTTCATTTCCACAGTTGCTCAAGTGGGACGGACTTGCCGGTGTGTCACTGAAAAAAAAATGGAACGCCAAGGTTATTTTTATTAGAAAGACATTCTTGTAAGACACCTAAGCAAGCCATTTTATGTAACTGTCTGTGAGACATATTCGTTATGAATTATGTGGCGAGAGTGATTTTTGAGTTCAGGGTTTTGAAAAAATAATTTGCTTCTGAAAGAACGAGCCTACAATCTTCCACAGTCAGTGAAAATTTTCATTTTGGCACATTTTGAAATAATTGTTAATTATGAGGCAAGACTTCCAGTGTGGTCTCCGGTCAGCATTCTGCCTCCTGGCTTACTTAACATCTCCATTTTAATTGTAGTTTTGTGGTTTGCTCTCTCATTGCGTGGGCATTTGCATTTTGTGTTTGGCTCCTGTGACTGTGTTTCCTGGTTAAAGTTTATCCTTCATTTGTTTGGGGCTTTGTACCTCAGAGCTGCTTTACTCTCCATATTGGTCACGTAAGCCTCTTAATTTACAGTTGCTTTGTCATTTTTCTTTTCATTACAGGGCTATGACTCATTGATTACAAAGGACTTTTCCAGATATTTTGCACTTTTGGTTGTGTATTATGGATACCAAGGAAGAGAAGAAGGAACGGAAACAAAGTTATTTTGCTAGGTAAGCATTCATTTTGTAAAATTCTATCAGTGCTTAAAGAAAAATGGAGGGGACTTTGTCCTCTAGTATCGCTTGGCGTTTTGTGTTGGTAGCTGTTCATAAACAAAGCTAGAAACCAGTAGAAGCTAAACCTATTTACTCTGTCCTTTTAAAAATTAATATTAGAGGAGCAACATTCCTTTCACTACCTGTAACAGTTCTCTTGGGTGCTTAGAGAATCTCGCAATTGTCTGTTCAGCAACTTACCTTAAATTTTAAATCCTAGGTGCTTAGCTGCCGCTGTTCTGTAATTTAATTGCTACAGCGATAACTAAAAATGTATGACGCATTCAAAGCTTATCACCTTGCGACGAGGGTTCGTTAATAAAAAGAATTTGTAGGGGCCGGGGATTTAGCTCAGTGGTTCCACTGCCTGGCTCACAAGCGCAAGGTCCCGAGTTTGATCCCTGGTACCAGGAAAAAAAAAAAAGGAATTTGTGGGTACAGTAAGTGACATCGTCAGATTCAGTGTCACTTTTAAGGCTTGAGTTCACCTAACGTACGTACACTTCTTGCTCTCTGAACAGAAGTAACCCAGGATGTGCTTGGCTGCTGTTTGCAAATTTAAACATCTCTGGGGCAGACGCCCACCAGTCATCATAATAAAATGAATGCTGTGCTCAACACTCATAAATCACTTCGATGGCCAGAATGCTTTCACTCTCAGAGGGTACAGGCCGAACGTGATCATTAGGGTCTCCTGAATTGAAATTCTTAAGAAATGAATTCTGCCCCATTCTATCCCCAACCCACAGTCTGTGCTCATTAATGATGCATTTCCTGTTTTCTAAACATGAGCCTTGGAACGAAAACCAAAGGGGTTTTTTTGGGGGGGAGTCAATGTATCTATCCCGAAGTGCAGCTGGACTTCAGGTTGTTAATAGGAAAAGGAAGGAAACAGTTTGAGGATTTACTGTGTATAAGTACTCTACTGTAATTTTATTTACTTTCAAAATAAATCTATGACACAGGTTGCTTTATTCCCATTTTCCCAGTGAGGTAGCCAAGACTCATATTTTATTCACTTTATGCAGCGTGAGACTCAGCATTCGAACTCAGGGCTGTCGGCAAAGAGTGCTCCCCAGGAGCAGAGAACTGTCAGTTGTTTTTGGAATACAATAGTTAAACTACTTATGGTTGTGAAAGGCTTCCCATTCTTAGAACTATGGAGAGTAACAAGTTTGGGGAAGGAAGAAATCAGTCATGTGGTGGTTGAGACAGTAGAAAGATAGGACGTTTAGAATAATTTTTTGAGATAATTGTAGCTTCATAGCTGTAAAGAATATTACTTACCCCGTATCCTTCCTTTACTTTGCCCCAGTGATAAAAATCTTGCAGTGCTGTGGTACAGTATCAAAGCTACGAAACTGAGGCTGCAGTCAGCAGCGCTATTCGGGTCTCACCAGGTTACAGCACTCATTGTGTGTGTACCTGCACATAGTCAGTGTCATGCATTTTTCTCCCATGTGTACATTAGTAGGGCTGTCCTCACGGTTAAGACACAGAGCAGTCCCAAAAAACGACCCCATGTTGCTGCCCTCTTATCGCCATGCTCAGCTCTGTCTGCCTATTGCTCCTGACCACTAGCAGTATGTTCTCAGTCGCTAATTCCTCAGCTCAAGAAATAAAGTGAAATCGTACAGTATAGAACTTGTAGCCACTAGGCTTCTGTACACTGTAATTTCCTTGATGTCTATCCAAGCTATTGCAGGAATCCATAGCTCATTCCTTTGTGTTGCTCAATGATGTTTCATGTATGGATCTTCTATAGCTTTATTCTTCCGTGGAAGAATGTTAGGGTTGTTTCCAGTTTGGGCTGTTAAAAAACAAAGCTGCTTAGGATCATCATTGTGCAAATCTTTATGGGAACACAAATTTTCATTTCTCCGGGTTGAACACCGGAGAGTCCAGCTGCTGGGTCCCCTGATGAGTTTCATTTTGTAAAGAGCTGCTGTCCTCTTTTCCACAATGCTTGTACCGTTTGATGTCTCTATTAATGAGGTTTGAAAGATCCAGTTTCTCTGCTTTCTCACTAGCATTTCTTTTTTTATTTTTTTGGTACTGGGGATTGAACTCGGGTCCTTACACTTGCAAGGCAGCGGGTGGAACCACTGAGCTAAATCCCCAGCCCACCAGCATTTAGATTTTACTATTCAGATAAGTGTGTGGTGATATCTTAGTGTGGTTCTAGTTTGAATTAACAGCTAATGAAATTACACATCTTTTCACATGTTTATTAGCAATCTCTTTTCTTGCATGTTGCCCATTTCCCAATTGCATTGTTTTGTTTTCTTATGGTTGAATTTTGAGAGTTAATTACAAATCTAGATATTAGTCCTTAGTCAGATATGTGGTCTGCAAGTATTTGCTCCCAGCTTGTAGCCTGCTGTAAACCCTTAACAGGGTCTTTTCCAGAACAGAAGTATTTTAATTTTGATGTGGTTCAATATATCGATTCCTCCTTTTATGAATTTTGCTTTTGGTGTCAAATAGAACATTCTTTGCCTAGCCCTAGGTTCCTAAGCATCCTTCTCTGATTTGTTTTCTAAAGGTTTTATAGTATTTTGTTTATATTTAAATCTGTGATCCATTTTTGTGTAAGATGTGAATTTAGTTCAAGGTCAGGGTTCTTTGTTTTTATTTTTGCCATACTGGAGATTGAACCCCGGAATGCTCTGCTGCTAAGCTATGGTATAACCCCAGCTCTATTTTTACTTTGCTAGGTTGCCCAGACTGGATTTGAACTTGTAATAGCTGGGATTACAGGTATACGCCACTGAACCTCGTAGAGGTCTGTCAGTCTGTCGGTCTGTCTCTCTGTCTCTCTGTCTCTCTGTCTCTCTCTCTCTCTCTCTCTCTCTCTCTCTCCTCTTCCTCTTTTCTTTCTTCCTCTTTCCTTTCTTCCCTCTTCCCTTTCTCTTTCTATCTTTCTCTTTCTCTTCCTTCCTTTCTTCCTTCCCTTCTCCTTCCTTCCTTCCTTCCTTCAGATGCCTTACATTAGGGATTTTGTTACACAACGTGCCTTTTCAGTCTGAATCTAAAGTGATTTCAGGATCCTGGGGCTGAGGATAACTGGCGAGTCATGAACAACTTGCTCAACTTTAACCTTTTCTTGTCCCTAAAATGTAGAGTAAGGGGGTGAACCTTTAAACTCTGAATACAAACCAAAATTGTTCTGGAAAAGCAACATAACTTTTTTCTTTCAACTCAGAAATGTATTCTGAAAAGTATTCTAATGATGAAAAGAAAAACATCAAAAATGCTTAAGTGTGACATTAGGAGTGTGAGGACAGAGGGACAAGGACAGAAGTCAGTGGTGTTATTAAAACAGTCACTACCAGGGCTGGGGATGTAGCTCAGTGGTACCTCACCTGCCTCCCAAGCGCAAGGTCCTGAGTTTGGTCCCCAGTACCAAAAAAACAGTCACTACCAACTGAGAGAAATACAGAGAAACAGACCTGTAGTTTAGCTGTGCACTGGAATCTAGAAATGGTTCAACTGTTAAAAGCAAACATCGACTTCAAAAGAAGAAACAACCAAAAAACCCATAATCAAAAAGATCCAACCAGAGTTATGCACCTTTACAGACGCCTTCTGATGAAAGTGGAACTATCCTGAGGGCTTAGCAGTGGGACGTAGCCAAGGGCCAGTTTCTGAGCAGGTCAGGCAGATTTTTCTGGAACGCTGCACTTCAGGTGGCCCAGGCAGGACCTCTGGAGGGGCATGAAGTCAGGCCAGGGCCAGGCCAGAGCGACGCCGGCAGTGTCCCGAAAGCACCCTGCACCACCTTCCACAGCCTTCAGAGGAATCGGAGGGGAGAGTTAGCCCTGGTGGCCTGGGTGCTACCATAGTTGTGTGTTCGAAGCCATAAAATTGCTTTCAAGCTCTTTCTCTTCTTCCTTTTTTCCTTTTGAATAAATGTTCAACATTTTCTTTGCATGCCACCTTAGCATATGGTTTCATAAACAGTGTATGGCTGTTTGCTGAACAGTCTTTTTCCAAACAAGGGGTTCATTACCTCCCTTTCCTCTCTCAATGCAACAGCAAAGCAAAGTTAAGTTTCAGGGGTCCTGTATTAATAGTTTTGAGTTGAAGTTAGTGATCCGAGGGTCTCCTAGTCTTTATTTCTTACAGAGTACCTTGGAACGTCCCTGGGTGCCTGTGTGCCTTAGAGAAGCAGAAGGTAGATCAGTATCACTGCTGGTTAGATTTGTTCAGCATAAGTCTTGAGGTTTCAGACTCTTCTGATCCAGGCCCACCTGGTTTTTAGGAGCTTCTGTGTAGTTTTGTAGTGGATGCCTATTCCAGATTGAATGATTCACATGAATGACTTTCTCCCATTCTTTTGCAAACAATATGTATGTAATACTTAGTGTATTGTATCTGTGTGTGTTAGTCCCTTGATCCATGGCAGATCTTGAAAACCAGGTAAAAAACTAAATTATTCAAGCAAATTACACTCTTTGTATTATTTGTACTGTGTAGAAATTACATTGCTCTGAGGGATGGTCACCCTACACCCTCTCTTCCCTGTATAGTTAGAACGCAGGTGTTTTTGTTAGTGTCAGACAGGGCTTCCTCCTGCTGCACTCGTTTGATATCATTTGTGATCTCTGTGGAGGTGCACCTATGCCGTGCGTGCGTGCATGCGTCTGTGTGTGCATGTGTGTGTGGTGCTGGGGATTGAACCCAGGGCTGCTAAGCACACATCTAGTCAGTGCACTACAGCCTCAGCCCTGCACATGGATTGGAAGCATGTTTTTCAGGACCGAGAGCAAATCTGTTTGTGGTTAACACAAGGCAGAGTTCTGTGGAAGGTTTACTTTGGCCTCTACTGAGGTCTGGGAAGGCTGTGAGTGGTCCTGGAGTGATGAGGGCCCCACAGCCGACTGCCTGCTCATCTTGTCAGCCCCTCCTCCTAGACTCGCCGAGTGCCACCTCTACCTCCCTGCCCTTGGTTATGAGGAGAAGCAGAACTTCCCCTCCTACGTGCTGCCTTCCAGACCCAGCAGTGTGGTTCCTGCCCCCGCTGTCACTGCCCTGAGTGACCAAGGATGCGGAGTGTAGGTCACATCTGAGCCCCCGTGCCTACTTTTTGGATGCCCCCACTCCCACCCCAGCCTCTGCCCAGGGGTTGTTCAGCCTTGAACCTCCCACCCACAAGCCGAATGCCTGGTAGGTAGCTCACTCCACTGTATAATGCAGGTCTGCATTTCCTCCACCCGAATCTCTTCAGTAGTCAGGGGCGAGTGAGCAAAACCCACCCCCACAGTGACTTTGAAGAAGGAAGCGTCCCAGCCAGCACGGGAGAGGCCTCCCAGGAGAACACCGGGAGGAGGACCCGAGCTCGTCCTTCGTCCCTGGTTCAGGGAGGAGGACCTGGAGACTGGCACCTGAACTCGCACCCATCATGAACCCCGTGACTTTCTCCCTCTGACAAAGCAGAACCAAGATGGATGGCTGTGGCCATAGAGGCCTGGCACACTGCTGTAATACCAGTGCACCCTGGCCCAACTGCATGCCTGCCTACACTTTTATCCCCACCCTGTCCTCATCGTGATGCCCAGCTCCTGTCCCATGGGCTGCACCTGTTTGGATCAGAGAGGAAAGAGCAATTACAATAATTAAAATCACAGTAGTCATTCAGTTTCTCAGTGATTCCTTGTTATGAGCAGAATTAGGGACCAGAATATCGTGAAATGGAAACGTATAATCCAGAGGGCCTTGAGAAGTCTAAGGCTCCCATTTATCTAACAGCGGGGCCCTAAGCGTGAGGAGGAAGTGTCCGTGATCTGGCCCCACACCGAGGCGTCTGTGCGTGTTACCCGGTGTCATAGCCTCCCGCGGCGTGGCTGATACACTGTGCTGTATTGGGCCGTCCTAGCGCAGAGCAGACTGGCAGAAATTAGGGTGGCGGGACCCTGGCTGGCCACCACAGGCTGTGAGCGAGCATCTTAGCTCGGGCTGGATCGGTATTACCCTCTGTGAAGTTCTTCATGCCAGAGTTTTGATCCCAGTGTGGGAAATCAGACTCACGCGGTGGATAACTTCAGTGGGGTTACCCAGCAGGGAGCCGCAGAGCAGGGCTGGAGCCAGCTCCGTGCCCCCAATCCAGAGCCTCTGCCCCCGAGGTGTCCCAGGCTGCGCGCTACCTCAGCAACAGAGCTGCCTTGTAGACCACTCGTCACCAGACCTGCACCGCTCACGGCGGTGTTGAAACTGCTTCTCCGGGCAATCCCGAGCCTGACGCCCAGTCACACCATCTTGAGAAATGAGTGATGCGGAGCACTTTTCTCTGCGATTGCGTCTTCCCGCAGTGAGTCGCTCGCTGCCTGTTAAGGAAACGCATGCAGAAAGACACTCGCCTCAGTCTCCGTTTGCTTTCCTGGTTGATACCGACCGCCTGGCCGGCTGGGCTGCACCGTGGCGCTGTGGCCTGAGGACCTCGGCTGCCTCTCCCCACCCCACACGGCCGTCTCTGTCTCGCTTACCGCCCGGGTCGGGGTGCCTTGTGAGCTCCTGCCCTTTCTCTCACAGTCTGTAGATTGTTGTTAAGGTTCTTCTTTCTTGCTTGCCAAGGGCCGTTAAAGCTTTGCCACCCTGAGTGTATCTGGAATTGAGGAGAAGCTGATCACAGCTTGCTGGATTCAGATATTTAGTTATGTGACAGGCTTTGATTGTGCCGATGCTTAATTGTGCGCTATTTGCTTAAAAAGCAAGGAGAACAGTTGAAAGTACTTGGCGGGTGTCTGCGCTGTACCTGTGCAGTCTTTGCTCGCTGTGTTCCGTCTGTTTCACCGGGCGGGCTTGCTGTCGCTAACAGGGTAATCACAGTGCCAGGCGTGGCTGGTTCATTGCCGTGCTCCCCCGGGTGTTCCGAGCAGATGTTCTGACCTGCCCCAGATCTCTCGCCTTTAAGTGGAGAGTCTCTAGTCCCGACCTGTCCTCCACCGAGCCTGTATCTCTTGATGTTTTTATTCACTCTTTATTGTCTCAGCTTACCTTGCACGTGGTGTTCATTTTTACTTTGAAAGGTGAATTAGAACATGATGTTAGCATCACAGTGTGATAGACAGTTGTTCGTGGGTCTGAGTAGAACGGGTTAGTTGTCTGCAATGCAAACCATCTTGGATTCCAGTTTGGAAGCAGCAGCCTGGGAGCGCTGTCCCGCGTCTGTAAGTGATCCGCAGCCCCTGCCCGGGGTGGCCTCCACAGCCCTTGTTTGTTTAACTGTTCACGCTCCACTTCCTCCCCAGCGGCCATCTGGCGGGGGGTGGGGCTCAAGTGGCCCAGTGCTCTCGGTGCCCCCTTTCAGCAGAGGTCGGCAAAGGACAAGTGTCCAACATTGGGAGACCAAAAGGAGACAGAAGGTTTAAAATATTTTCTTTAATATGGGATCTAAATGGTTTGTGGGTCTCGCTTTTGATTACTACAGATCTTTCAGTTCTCAGCACTTATATTAACCTTAAAATCATTCAGGCTATTTCAAAACCATTTCCTATGAGAAAGCTGCGTGTTCTGTTGGCCAATATGGCTCATTTTCAGTTAGGCTCTTGTGGGCTCAGTGTTGTCCAAGGCTTATGCTCCCTGTTTTCTTGGTTGAGTTCAGACCAGATGGCTCTGAGGAGAACATTTTCGTGTTGCTTATCATTCACTACTGGGAAAACATTCATGGTCAGTCTACTCTGCTAATGCTTCCAGGAAATCATTAACTTTTTTTCTAGAGTTTAAAAAAGGGCTGGGAATACTTAGCCATTAACAGTTACACTCGAGATTTTTGCCTTCCTTTTAAGGAACAGGCAGAGTTACTTGATTTAATTCTCCATTAAATGCTGGTTTTTAAATTTTAAGTCACAGCTCGCTTGGATGGTCATGAAATCAGTTTGGTAAATAGAACCAGCATTTATTTATTTTTGAAAAAAATTTCTTATTTAATGTAATACAAGTAGATATTAAAAAAGAAAATATAAAACATTCTTCTATAAAAAATAAAACAAGATTTCATAAAAAATAATAGAATAACAATGGATACACTGTGTATCAGGATCTTATAAGAATGGCCAAAGTATTACTCAAAGTACAAGTCATAAACAGAGTAAGATTCTCTCTTACAGAGAAGAAACAGACAAATGAAAAGACAAAACCTCCTTTTTAATGTGCAAAAGAAACTAGTATAAGTGAAACGTTTATCTTAAAATATTTTGGAAACAGAATAATTTGGAGAGTTATTTGAACTTCCTACTTCCTGTGTATCTACCTTCTGTTTTGCTCTTTATCTACTTTCTATTTTTTTGAGTTTTTCATATAAGAGAAACCATGCAATATTTAAGCTTATGTGCCTGACTTATTTCACTTAACAGTATGTTCTCAAATTGCATCCATTTGCCTGTAAATGCCTCAAGTTTGTCTTTCTTTATGGTAGAGTAATACTCCATTGTGCATGTATACCACATTTTCTTCATCCATCCATCTGTTGATGGACATATATGCTGTTTCTAAGATCTACCTATTATAAATTGTGCTGCTGTGAACATGGGTATACATGTATCCCACAATAAGATGACTTTTACCTCTCTGGGGAAGGCACCCAGAAAACGGATAGCTGGATCAAATGGAATTTCTCTTTTTAACTTTTTGAGGACTCTCTCCACTGATTTTTTTCTTAAAGATGCTTGACAAATCTGCTTTATTATTAAAAATAAATTTTCAAGCATTAAAAAACTAATTCTTTTTCTTTTTTTTAACAAATTTTATTTTACTTTATCCCTCCCCCTTCAAGCCCCCTCCCCTCCCTATGTACAGAAGCTGTTTCCATTTTTTTCTTCTATTTTCACTTTTTTCTTGTCCCTTCTTCCTTTCTCCTTCCCGTCTCTTGTTCCCCTTCCCATTTGAACACTTTCTTCCTATTTCCCAGCATCCATTACACATCTCAGTCCTTATTTCCACATGCAGTTTCTCACACCAAAGAAACAATGAGGTTTTTAAACATGTGTGTCTGATTTATTTCACTTACAAATATGATCTCAAGGTCCATCCATTCAGCTATAAATGTCTGAAGCTCATCCTTCTTTATGGCAGAGTAGTACTCCACTGTATAAAAAACCACATCTTTATCCACTCTATCAGTTGATGGGCATTTGGACTGTTTACAAGATTTAGCTATTACAAACCGTGCCGCTATAAACATGGCTGCACATATATCGCTGTGGTATGATGTCTTTAATTCTTTTGGGAAGATACCAAGAAGAGGTAGGTATAGCTGGGTCAAAAGGAACCTCTAGTTGTAGTTCTTTGAGGAATGTCCACAGTGATATCCACAGTGGCTGCACCAGTCTGCACTCCCACCAGCAGTGGAGCAGGGTTCCTCTTCCCCACAGCCCTGCCAGCATTTGTTATTGGTTGATTTCTTGATAGCAGCCATTCTTTCTGGGGTGAGGTGGAATCTCAGCGTTGTTTTCAATTTGCATTTCATGAATGACCAGTCATGTTGAACATTTTTTCATATATTTATTTGCTGTTTCTAATTCTTCATTTGAGAAATGTCTTTTTATTTCAGATGCCCATTTTTGCATTGAGTCTTTAAATTTGGGGGGTTTGATTTTTTTTTTTTAGTTCTTTATATATTCTAGATAATAGTCCCTTATCTGAATAGCTGGTAAAGATTTTTTTCCCTCCCCACTGATTGCTACTGCAGTTATACTCATTAACATTCCTCCTAACAATACAGAAGGTTCTTTTTTCCTATATCCTTACCACCATTTGTTGTTATTTGATTTTTTTTGATGATGGCCATTCTTTTTGGGGTGAGATGGTATCTCAGTGTAGTTTTAATTTTCATTTCTGTAATGACCAGTGAAGGTGAACATTTTTTCATGCACTTATTGGCCATTTGGAACCAGTATTTTTAAAATATTTTAACAGCTGCATAGTAATTGTGCATATTTATGGGGCACAGTGTGATACTTCAGTACATACATGTAATGACCAAATCAGGCTAATAGGCGTATCTGTCACTTCAGAGATGTGTTATTGTTTTGTTGGTGTTGGGAACATTTGAAATCCTCTCTGCTGGCGTCTTTGGAGCCCGCCGTTTCTTCCTATCGCCATAGTTGGTTATCCTCCTGAGCTACAGAGCGTGAGCGATTACTCCTCCTGTACCCACCAGCCATCTGCTCCAGTCCTCACCACCACACTTCCCAGCCCCAGCACCCACTTCGCTAGCTCTGTGATCGGCTGCTTAGCTTCCACATGTCAGAGCATTTGATATTTGTCTTTCTTTGCTGAACTTACTTCACTTACTATAAGAATCCTCTAGACACATCACGATACTGCAAATCAGATTTCCTTCATTTTTAGAGCTATTTAATTCTCTGTTGTGTATGTGACCACATTTTCTTTTTCCATTCAACTGCCAGTGGACACCTTGGTTGAGTCTTCATCTTAGCTGTTGTGAATGTTGTGAGTGTAATCAGCATGCATGTGATGGTAGTTTTTTGTTTGGTTGGTTTTTTGAGACAGAGTCTCGCTATGTAGTTCAGACTGCCTTGAGCTCTAGCGCAGGCTGACCTCAAACTCACAGCAATCCTCCTGCCTCAGCTTCCCAAGTGTTGGGGTTACAGGTGTGCGCACCACACCCGGCCTGGTATTTCTGATGTATCCCTTGTACATGTATGCAGTGGTGACATAGCTGGAGTACGTGGTAGTTCTACATCCAGATTTTTGAGAAACTTCTATTCTCTCTTCCATTGTGGCTGTGCTACCTCATGTTCCCGCCCGCAGTGCTTGAAATTTCCCGTCTCCACATGTTTACTTGCACTTGTTATTTTCTGTCTTTTTTGTAATAGTCATTTAGACTGGAGAAAGACAGTATCTCATTCTATTTGCATTTCCATGATACAAATAATGTCAAGGAGCTTTTCATAGTACTTGTTGGCCATTTGTGTGTCTTCTTTTGAGATATGTCTACTCAGATCATTTCTCCATTTTTTGTAATCAGAGTAATGGAATGGAATAGAACGCTTGGACAGGCTATGATAGACCAAAGCAGAAAATATCAGTGTGTTATATGTAGTCAGAATAAATCATGGTTCATGAAAATTTTTCATGTTGAATCTCAATTTTAAATTATTTTTATTGTGTACAGTGATCAAAAATGATTTATTGCTGAAGAGAATTCTTTGGTGGTTAGTATCCTAGAAGTGAGGTGGTTTTTCATCATTGAAAACTGATTTTCTTTTTGAAAAAAAAATTTTTTTTTTTTGGTATCAAGGATCGAACTTAGGACCTTGTGCTTTCCAGGCAGGTGCCAGCACCACTGAGCTAAATCCCTGGCCCTGTTTTTGAAAATTTTTCATCTCACACACATTAGGTAGGCAGCCATGCAAAAAAATGGCTGATTTGTAAATTTACTTTTCTATAGTGCAATGTGACAGGTCCCTAGAAAACTAGTTTCAGGCTTGATGACGTTTGCTTCTGTTTTAAAATCTGAAATCCAAGATTCATCTGAACCTTTCTAAGTGAAACCAATAAAGTCACCTAACAAAGCCTCCTCATGGAACTATTTTCATGAAACTTGTGCATTGGGACCTCCTGCAGGTTTCTTCCCTGTAGAACTATTTCTGTTTCTGGTACTGTAGACGAGTTAATGGTTCAGCCAGACTAAGCTATTCAGTTCCATTTCATTAAGACCATTAAAAATAGAAACATAGGGCCGAGGATTTAGCTCAGTGGTTCTGGCGCCTGCCTCACAAGTGCAAGGTCCCAAGTTCGATCCCCGATACCAAAAAAAAAAAAAAGATACCCCTGAACCTTGTCTAGAGACATGCGCTCATCACAGCCTTCGGTGAAAGACCCAAGACGAAAAGACACAGAACCCAAGGATCCAAAGTGTTTTAAACTGTTCTCAGTCCCACAGCTTGCCTCTTTGAAAATTTTTCTGACAGCGGAAGAAGACTGCAGCCAAACCACTCCTTTTGGACTTAGATATGGACAATGAGTGCGTAGTAGCTGTCACATTGCTGTCATGTTCCTGAGCGCCTGGGTCCTCCCCTGTTTCATATGTTGAAACCCTGCATTCTCGAGGTGATGGTGTTTGAAGGTGGGGCCTTTGAGAGGTGATTAGGTCACAAGGATGGCGCCCCTGTGATAGGATTAGTGCCCTTCTAAGAAGAGACACATGGAGAGGCTCTCTCTCACTGTACCTTGGGAGGACACAGCAAGGAAGTGTTCACCTGCAAACCAGAAAGAGCACTCACTGGGAAAAGCAAATTGCCCAGCTCAGAGGCCTGGCCCCTCCCAGCCTTTGAACTCTGAGAAGCAAGTGCTTATTGTTTAAGCCACATGGTTTATGGCATTTTTGTTATGACACTGCAGAGTGACTAAGACATACATGCATTTGATATCTTCCACTGTTGCCAGCACAGTGACACCTCAGCAAGGGAAAATTGAGCTCCGGACTGGAAAATACATTGTGCTCCCAGCTCTGAAGCTTTGTAACTCCCACGTGGAATTCACTTGGCAAGTTTAGTAAAGGTTTTTCTTTCTTTGCCCCAAAACTTACACCTGGGGATTCCAGTAAACAACCTGCACCCTCTGAATCCTCATGAGGCACATTCTCATTGCGCACCCTCCCACAGGTCTTTCCAGGTGAGCATTTCTTGGGCAGAATACGGATAAGTCACTTCCGGGTCCCTGCTTCTCTGGCACCTGAGGCTTGGCACATCTGTCTCGTTCCTACCCGTTTTCATCTCCCACTTGGATTTTCCTGTACATGTCTTACACTTTTCCTTCTGCTTACAAAGAACTCCCACTCATCAGTCGTGTGCAGGGGTGCCCTGGTCTCTCTGCGGAGTGTGGCGCTGTCCGCTGAGGCTTCACCAGTTTCATCCCCACCCCCCCACCCAGGTGGAGGTGCTTCCTGCCTTCTCTTGTGTCCCTGAACACATTGTCTTGGGATACACCCAGGGGCACTTTCTCACTCTCTGCCTTATCTGTCTGTTGTTATTTATCCTTGGTTCTTTCTCAGTTTTATATTCCTTACGGAGTCTAGCTCCATCTTCTGCATCCTCCAGTCACCAGTCATTTGCTATGAATAACTCCTCCCGTTCCTTGGGCTGTTTACCATGTAAGAGAACTGTGCATTCTCATATAATCTGATAATTACCCTGTGAAGTGTTTCCTGTTATCATCCTGATTACTGACCAAGATGCCAAGCCTTGTAGGTGTTGCCTAACTCTCCCAAGGTCACATAACTCTGTAGTGGCAGGTCCCCATCTCAACGCAGGTGTACCCGACCTCAGCCCACACCCTGAGTCATCATTGTGCTTTGTTGAAGGGTAACTGGGAATCACTGGCCTCAACAATAAAACGATTAAATGTATTTGAGTACTAAACTGTACTTAAATACTGTACTTTAGTATTTAAGTACTAAATTGAGTTCTTAGCACAAAGATGTTCATTCCTAGGAACTTTGGAACAAACTAGGAAATCTGTGGTCTACCAAGGAGCCTTTGGAAATCTCTCCCAGTCAACAACAAAGTCAGCAATCACCCAAACTTTTTTTTATTTTGGAATGTGAAATGTGGCGAGAATTCCCCTAGTGTTTCCTAATTTTGTCTCAAGATTTAAGGTTGTATGCTCTTAATATGTGACATGCTCATGGCTTGCGTACTTCCATTGTAAAGGCGTTGATCTGATGTTGAGCCAGGGGATGTGGTCACACAGTTTTACTTCCTTTTTCCTTTATTTACCATTTCAAATGCAGTTTGCACAAACACAACACGAAGGAGTTTAGTCTCTTTTCTGCCCTTCTTGTTTTGTTTGGGTTTTTTTTGGTACGGGGGATTCAACTCAGGACCTTGCAATTGGAAGGCAGGCGCAGTGCCACTGAGCTAAATCCCCAGACTTTTTCTGCCCTTCCCTACTTGTTTTAACATTTTCCTACTCACATCCATAAAAACAAGAATGACATGGATAGCAGGCCAGGGTCAAGGCGACCTAGTAAGACACAGCTTGGTCTGTGGTTTGCAAATGTGACCCAGCACCAAGCAGACACGTCAAGACCACGTCAGGCATGCTCCTGAATGTTCTAGGAGCAAGGAAGCTGAACTGGGTGACTTCCTGGGTCTCCAAAGCAGGCAGGGTCTAGCACTGCTGGGGCAGAAGGTGGTAGAGACCAAGAATTCTTTACTCAGTAACTCTGGTACTACTGGCAGAACCATGCAACTGGTTTCATTTGAAGAAGAGCTGGAGAACTTTGAAGCAGTAATATCATGATTGAAGTGAGAAATGTGCTTGATGGCTGGGAGAAGATTCTTGTGGAGAACGGTAGGCATGAGGCGAATTTAAATATTCTAAAACCAGAGAACAGAATATGAATTACACCAGTACATTCTTTAAATGGTTTTTATTAGTGTATTTGGGAAATAAGAGACTAGATAGCCAAAATGTGATCACTTGAACTTATAAAGCAGTTAGGCCAGTTATTCGTATTTGAAATACTCCTTAGTAAACCAAAAATAATAACTAATTATTTGTAAATCACTCTATGGCTTTTAAAATACAATTTAGACATATTTTCAAGAACACATCTGTTGTACAGAGCAAAATAGACTCAAAATCGACTGATCTCCTTTGGAATCTGTGTAGAGATTTAAAGCAGTTGTGGGTGATTTGAGCTAAGTCATTAATCTGTCCTTTAGAAAAGGATTTTTCCTCTGTACATTGCTTCTGGCAGCCATGGTGCAGGTCCTTTCTGATGTAGAGCTGAGAGAAGTCGCATAGTGTATCATCTGAAGCAGATACATTTTGATATTTCAGAATAATTTTGTTAGCACGGCAGAGAGTTGGACGGTAACTTGGTTATTTCATTTTCGGAAGGTAATTGCAGCAGATGCTGGTGAGGTCCTGGGGTCAGCAGTCTCCATTTCAGTGGCTCCGTCTGTCTTAGAGGGAAGGCTATTTCCTTTTACGGTGCTAAGTCAACTGTTTTAATGAGGCAATGAGAGGAAACTACCTTTTAAACCTCAACTTCAAGCATAAATAATCTGGAGTTTTTCCAAGAGTAGATCTATTTTAGATGTAAGGATGAGTTATGTACATACATATATACAAATAATATTTTTGTAAGTATATGAATTTTTAAGTATAAGAATTAGTTGAAAACACATTTTAAAGTGCAATTTATAATTGGACTGAGATTGCACTTAATGGATCATTAAAATTGTAAAATTATAAATTAACTGGGTTATGATCTTAATGCCTATAACCTTTACCTTCTTTATTGTTCTTTTTTTAACACATGGAAAAATCCTTTTCTAATTTTGAATAAATGACCACTTAAGGTTTTGTATTATCTGATGTAACCAGTTACTTAAAACTATTCCCAGTTTTCTGACTCAAACATAGAGTATAGAGTCACATAGTGTTTGGGTTTGGGTTTGAAATTCGGTGTTGTTTGTATTATGGGAAGGAAGGTGAGCATTGCTTGGATCTCAGACAGCGTGAATGCACTTGTGTCCAGAGGGTAAACACAGCAGCATGGTCACGGCAGCATGGAAAGGGTTTTTCTTGGAGATATTAATCAAGAGAAAACATAAATACATAAGCCACTGGAATTGCAGTGTTTGCTGTGGGAAAAAAACCCCAAGTTATTATGAAAGAGAACTGCAGGGGCGAGGGTAATTTTCCAGGGAAGACCTCTGGAGAAAAATGATCTTTAAATGTCACGTGGTGCCATGTCCAGGGTCTTCCATGGAGTTGTTATTTAATGACCCTGGGTATGAGACGCACACCAGGTAATGTGTGTGTTTAGGAGAAGTACTGGACAAAGAAGAGGATTATTTTATGTAGGGAAAACACTTAGATGGGAAGTCCTTACGGTGACAAAAGCCCTGGCGGTTTCCTGGAAGGAAAGGAGGAGGTTGGCCAGGGCGGGTCCTGCAGGCCTTGGGGACTGTGTAGGAGTCGGGATTGAATGCCTAGATGGATGCAGGTGCCATGAACTGACAGGAAAAACTAGAAAAATCACTCTTTGAGAGAGAATCTCAAGAACTTCAGTTTGGATGTGTTCAATCAAGATGCTTGTGGGGCATCCCAGTGGCAGTGCTGAATGCACAGTCATGTACATGAATCTGGAGTCAAACCAGGATGGGTCTGGGCTGAGATGGGAATCGAAGAGTTGTTGGCCCAGTCATGGGGAAGGATGTGATTACACCGAGACAGTGTAAAGCATAAAGGGAATAGCCTGGATGGGGCCAGGGCTGCTGGGAGGCATGGCCCATGAATGTCACAGCTCTCGGGGCTCTGTGACCTGGAGGATTATGGCATTTACTGGCCCTCATCTGTCCTGATTTTCCCCTACATCTCCCCCAATCCCCGTGCCAAGAGGCTCGCCTGCAACTCTGCTGTGCCGGAAGTGCCTGTCTGGACTTGGCATCCTTCTTCACTCCTGGGATCGTCTTTCCTGCCTGTGGGTTTCCTGCTCTTCTTGCTCCTGTGGATGTGGCCAGGTGGGGAGCCCGTGGCCTTGCCCTGGCAGGCAGTGCTGTCATTTTTCTTAGCATTCAAATTTGTTTTCCCCCATCTATTTGGAAGGAGAGATGGTTCTAGCTGGGAGGAGTGATAAGAATTTATTCTGATTGAAACCATCGTGTTTGTTAGAATTTGTACTACATGGCTGTACCTGCACACGTCTGATGGGATTTCATATGCTGAGATTTTAAATACCTTTTTAGCATGATAATTTTAAGTAAGATTTTGTAAAAGATTAGTTTTGTTTCCAGAAATAGCTCTCTTCATTTACTCAAGTTGAGTTGTTACTTGCTTGGCTGTTCACATAATCATTGTGTTCTCAGAAAACGCATTTGGAACAGCTGGCCACTTGAGCAGGGCATTAACCCATTTCCCTGAGGGGAGCTGAGTGCCACAGGAAACACTGAAGCGGGTCTCAGAGCCCAAAGCCAGGGCCGGCCCCTCTGTGTGCTATAATTCTTGCTTCTCAAAAAAGTGGACCACACACCAAGTGCATCAACATCACCGAGGGACAGAGTAGAAATGCAGAAATTGCCTCATCCCAGCCCCACGCATGTTCATGAGATCCTTGGTGAATCATGTGCACATTAGGCTTTGAGAAGCCTTGTCATAGAGGAATTTTGAGGGAGGGCAGGGACAAAATTGGGAAACTCTAACATTTAGTGGCACAGAATAGAAAGAGAAATAGAATAAAACCTAGAAAAGGAGTTACAGCAACCTAGAAAAGAGAGCGTTTCAAGGAGACTATCGAGTAGGATTGAAAGCTGAAAGGTAGAGATGCTGAGGGAGGGTTGCAGCTCAGTGGGAGAGCACCTGCCTAGTATGCATGAGTCCCTGGAGTTGATAACCCAGTACCAGCACTGGAGGGAAGGGAGGAGGGAGAGAGGGAGGACTGGAAAGCATCCATTAAGACTGGCCACTTGGAAGTCACAAATAACTGATTGAATAGAAGCAATTTGAGTGTGCTGGGGGGAGAAGCCAGTTTGATGTGAATGGGTTCAAAAAGGGGGTAAAACTCAAGTTCTACACAATTCATTTTGAAACTTGGGTGGAAAGAGAAGCCAGGAGTACAGGCCGTGGCACAAGGAAGATGGGGAGACTCAGGAAGGATGCCCTAGAGGTGCCAGGGCAGGCGTGAGCATGCTTGTTGGAGAGGGAGACATTCCATCAGAGGGGGCTTCGGCGAGGGCAGCTCGATGCCAGAGCCTGGCGATGTTCCGAGGGTGTCAGCAAAGCCCAAGCAGGAGATGAGCCGCAGCGCCTGCGGGGCTGTGATAGGAACCCTCCCTGCTCCTGTGCCTTAGTGCTTCCTGCTCCTTCATGCTGTACCTGGAGCTGCACAAGGACGACCTCCCTCCGTCCTTGAACGGCCTCCTCATGAGCTCATTGCCATCGTTCTGCCCCTTTCTGCAGGCCAGGAAACGGCTCAGAGTGGGGCAGTCAGTTCCCTCCTCTCTGGGTAGCAAGAAAGGAAACCAAGGTTGCTTCCTCTTGTGTCCAGCTCCACACCTTTATTCTTTTTTTTGGTGCCAGGGATCGAACTTGGGTCCTTGTGCTTGCGAGGCAGGCGGTGGAACCACTGAGCTAAATCCCCGGCCCTCCACACCTTTATTCTTAACTCCTACCTCCCTAGTACACTCCAAATGTGTGTAAAATAATTAGATAATTCTGTTCCATAATGGAAAATTCTATTCCATAATGGAAAATATCTTAAATGAAAACATTAGAAACTTTAGACTTCACAATTCTAAATTTAAAGCCGAAACTCAAAAATTTTCATTCTTACAATGAAAATTTTATTTTTCCACTGGATTTTTATAACCATTACTAAACAGTTAACATAACATGCCTTCTTTGTAATATATGTCCAAAGGTACTTGCAGAGTTCCTAAGTGTTTCTGTTGACTGAACAGAACTTTTACATGTTATTTTAAGAAACAGATGTATGATTTAACGCTAGGAATTAGAGTATCTTGGTAGTACTAACAGTTTTTCCTGCTGGTAGATATTTTTAAAATAAACTGTGAGTGACTGGGGTTTAACATATTAGGGTTTCAGTGTAGTGATAGGTGAACACCAGTTATGTTTGTCTCTTCCAGACAAAGACTGCTGAGGCCGCTGCCCTCCCTGTTTGGGAATGCGGTGTGCATTATGCTTGTTGAGAAGAGGTGGTTGTGCGTGTGATAGCCTCCTCTTTGTACAGAAAGCAAGCCCTGGGGACATGTTCCTGTCGCCCTCCTGTCTGTACAGCCATGACAAAGGCTGGCGAGTTTCTGGCATCCAGAATTCTGGATGTTCCCATGACCTTCCTTCAGTGCGCTGTGTCACGGTGGCTTCATGTTATAGGCATATCCTGCTTGACATTTCAGTCTGTGTGAAGAAAAGACAGCTTTTTTGGTGTTTGTTTTTGTAAATGCCAACTTCATGCTGTCTTCATCTTGTGTTTATTCTGCCACTTACCTCAACCCAGGCGCCGTGCCTAACTTCAGAATCGTGAAGTCTTTCCATTGCGGTACAGTAATCTGAGTTACTGTACTAGGACTGGGATTTCCCTGGCATCTAACAGGCCTTTGTACCCAGGATCTGAACTTCTCTGACTTTGAAAATGTCCCGGGAAACCCCAGTGCCTCTGGTTTCTTGGCTTTCTTACTTCCTTTCCACTCAGTCTGCTTATTTCTAGTTACGTAGGACCCACACAAACTAAGTCATGTCCCTCTTTTATACATTATCATTGCGTGCGTTTGAAAACAACATCATGTTGTTCCTGCACCTTGTCTTTGCCAGGCTGAATATCCTAAGTCTCAGAACCTTTACACCTATAACAGTATTCCCATTCTTTACCATCTTGTGGCCTGATAAATGCATTTATTGGAAAATAATTGTTATCTTTTATTTTTGTTAATACAAGTCATGTTTCATTATTTAACAACAATAATTTTATTATAACAATAGTTATGTTCACATTGAGGAGGAAAAATTTTATGTTGGGAATTGTGATTTTAGTTGTGTCTTGTTTTCTATTCATTATTCTATTCTTGCAGGAATTGTGAGGCCTAATTTTTAATGTTGAATGTATTTTTTCTCCTTGATGGCTGAGTAAACTATGCACCCTGAACACTGGGCCTTCTCATCCTTACCCAGGGGGCTGATGAGAAGTCTAAATTGGAAAGCTATGTGTTCTGGCCGTTGGTATATTAAATAATTATTTTTATTTCAACCTACCGTAAATCAGTTTGATGTAAATTCACTTAACCAAGTTCAGTAGCCCAATTGTTTCCGTCTTTAGCTTGAGAAGGAGAGAAACATTATCATGCCTTGCTAAGATCTTGACTTAGACTAAGGTCTTTGACTGGCCCCTTTGTGCCAGACCTGACGGCACTTCACCTCCAAATAATAACGAGTGAACTGTCTGACGTTTGTCAGTTTCTTTATCTTGGAATCCGTATCAGGTGGCTCAGATTGTTATTTCTAGAACCGTTTTGTTTTCTGTTGATAACAAGGTATTCCTCTTCCTTTATTTCCAGTCTTCTTTCTCTGTGATTCTCCAGAGATAGCTGGTAATTGTTCTACAACTCAGAGGATGAGGTACTTCATCTTGGATTTTATTTTTTTCTTACTCATAGATTCTTTCTTCTTTTTAATTTTTTTTGGTGTTGGGGATCAAACTCGGGTCCTTGTGCTTGTGCAGCGGGTGGCAAAAGCACTGAACTAAATCCCCGGCCCTTTTTAATTTTTTGCCTCTTTGACGCACCTGCACAATAGGATTGGAGGTGCAAAATTAGATCCACTTTGCACTCCTACAAGTGAACTTCACTTTACAAGTGTAGGCAGTGGGCCCGCGGCTTGCTCCAACATCCCTGAAATGTGCTGGGTACTTTTTTGCATTGTTCACAGACTTCTGCTCATTCTGGGCTTCGGCTTTCCATCTTCCTTCTAACAGGTTTCTTTTGTTTGTTTTTCACTTTCATTTGTGCTTACTCATGTGCCTTCTGCTCGCCCATGCAAAATGTGAGCTCATCAGGCCACTTGTGTTTCTTGAGATGCCATAGGTTCTGTGTCATCAGTGGGCTCATTTGTGACAGAGTTGACAGACTTTGTTTGGGAGGAACCTGTCATCTGCCTTCAGTTCTCTGACCAGGAGAGTGTGCTCAGCTGTCCTTTACCTCAGCACACTCTTGAAGGAATTTATGGTCTTGTGTAAAAACAAAACACTTACAAAGCAGAAGCGATGGGGAAGTCCTGGAAGCAGGACAACTGCCTCAGGCTGAGGGAACAGTGCAGAAGGAGGGACTGTTGTAGAGGTCCTGGGCGTCAAAAGAAGTGGCAGTGAGGTGTGCTTGGGTGTAGTAGTTTCCCAGGAAGTAGGGAGGAGAATTTGGTCACGGGAGGGTGCAGATGTATGAGTCCCAGTCACCTAACAGAAGCTTGTCAGCTGGGTCACTTCCTTCCTTCTGTGTACTTACT
Organism: Heterocephalus glaber; assembly: GCF_000247695.1. Next base: position 455,382 of record NW_004624753.1, read on the forward strand.
TATCTTTCGTTTGCGTTATAGTGAAAATATTCTTCGAGAAGGCTACAAGGAAGCACCATTGAGGATCCATATCCACAAGATTCATCCCTAGAATTACAAAGGCCCTAGGGAGTCACTTCCGGTTTCTTCCAGCTGTGACCAGTCTCTTTACCATACATCTGGCAAAGTCCTCTGAACAGATGGTTTTGATTTTTTTTTTTTTGGTACTAGAAATCGAACCCAGGACCTGGCGCTTTCCAGGCAGGCATGGTACCCCTGAGCTAAGTCCCCGGCCCTGAGGAGATGATTTAAAAATCTCCACCCCCTGTATTATTTTGTACACTAAACCTAACCTTCCCAGGTCACGTTTCATCCCCCTGATGGGAGCTAGAAGCACTTTACCTTTTTTTTGTTAAAAGCTACTTGAGGGATCCACAAAACAAGCTCTGAATGTATTTATTCCTTGCTAGGGAGGAAGACGCACAGCAGTGCCTTGGTTATGCTACTAAGGGTGGAGCTTGTACCCCGGTGAGGGATGAGTCCAGAAAGCCACAAACTACTGGTTTTTACCAGTCGGGGAAGTACCTTCCATTGGGGTGCGCAGGGCCTGCCTCGACAGTGCTGAAGTGTGACAGGTCTGCGTCTCCACTACACATTCACCGAGAGGTGGAGCAGCTGAGCACCAAGCCCACGTCTTGGGGAAATGCTGCCGGACTGGGGGTTTCTTGGCCAGTCTCAAGGAGGACAGCCAAGGCCACACTGTCCTTGTCTTCCCTTGCCGGGGCTGCTCCGAACTTTGGTCTGTGGGTATCAGCCCTTGTTGGAACCCAGCGCTGCTTGTTTCTGGCCCTTCTCTCTCCTCTGCCACGGGCCCTGATCACCGCAGTTCTGTCAGTGCCTTCCATGTTTCTCTGCAACTTCAGAATAATTTTCCTACTTGCATCTTACCTAAATTATTCTCCAACTTTAAAGAGTTGTGCTTAACAAAGAGTTTTTTTTCCAAAATACAGTGGAAACCAAGTAAGGCAAATATGCTTGTAGTGAAATCACACACATGTACAGGAAACATGTATGTGAGCAGGCAACTAAACTCTGAAGAAATACATGTGTCTGTTTTGTTTCCATCAGGTGGAGGCAGGAGGTGCTTGGGGCACTGTGACCCTGGGCTCCTCCCCCTGCCACCCAAGGGACCTGTAGCCCTAACTGACGGAGTCACCTGCTGGGCAGACGTGGCTTGGAGACCTGTCCGTAGGCCTCCCTTCTTCCTGTAGACAAACTAGAGAGGAGCTCCTAGCTTCCCTTTGTTCCTTCCTTTCTTTTCTTGGGTTCTACAGTGTTGTTTCCTCTGAGAAATAATAATAGACCCTTTAAAAAAACTGTCATGCTGGGCCGGGGATTTAGCTCAGTGGTTCCGCCGCCTGCCTCGAAAGCGCAAGGTACCAAGTTTGATCCCCGGTACCAACAAAACAAAACAAAACAAAAAGCTGTCATGCTAAACTGTAAATCTCTTTACTATTGTTTAAAAATCATTATGCTGCCAGGGATTTAGTTCAGTGGTGCCGTTGCCTGCCATGCAAGTGCAAGGTCCTGAGTTCGATCCCCGGTACAGGAAAAAAAAAATCGTAATGCATGTAGAAATATCTAGTAGGATTATCAAGAAATGATAGAAAAAATCTTTTAAAATGAGATGCGCTTTGATACACAGTAGGAGAGTATTAAAAGAAATGTGTAGGTGGCTTGCTTTTTGATTTTTTTTTTTTTTTTAAATAAGCCAACTGCTTGGTTTTAACCATGGAGAGCTCCCATGAAATACTTGTCTGTATGTCTGAAATCATTGGGAAAAAACACTAAAGTGATTTAGAGATACTTAATAAGTGCATGTGGATGCAATATTGTTTGTCCTCTGCCTTAGCAAGGAAATCTAAGGGGTGAAGGTGTAGCTCAGTGCCAGAGTGCTTACCTAGTACATATGAGGCCCTGGGTTCAGTCCTCAGTGCTGAAAAAAGAGGATATTTTTTGAAGTGACCGAAGAGTTCACCCTCTGAACAGTCAGTCACCTCATGACTTTGTTTGTTTCCTTAGTTGTTTATTTTTATATACTTTCAGGGCTGGAAAATCTCTTGAAAGCTGTCTGGGTTAGACTGTGTGTGGTGCTGAGGCTATAATCTCTGCACTCTGGGAGGCTGAGCCAGGATCTCAAGTTCAAGCCCAGGCTGGGGCGAGTAGTGAGTCTTTGAGACCCTGACTCAGTTTAAGTGTGGGGGTGGGAGAGGTTAATCAGGGGGAAGGCTCTCGGTTCAGTCCTCACTGACACCAAAAAAAAATTACGTTTTGGTAGAGCTGAGTGGCTGAGCCCTGCAAAGTTGTTCTTAACCCGGGTCACCGGACTTTGGCTGCTGCAGGCCACGGGAGAGGGTTTTGTCACAGCAGAGTTGTATTTTCATCTTGCTGGATTTTCACAGACCAGTTTCCGCCTGTTTCTTCCTTGTAAGACCTAACTGAAGGCTAATGGGTAGACAGCTTACTCCCAGATTCTAAAAAGTCCTCTTGAGTTCTCAGTGACGGGCCTTCAAGGCTCCTGACTGAGTCTAAGCCACAGCAGCATGCACGTCATTGTCGCCCGATAACGACTGCCACCTTCCAGCTACTGGCTGACCCCAGCTCAGCCAGCCCACGTTTGGGGTCTTTCCAATGAACAACCTTCTCTTTTATGTAAATTTCCATAATAGTCAGGACTTTCTTCCCTCCTAGAACAGAAGGAGCAGAAAACAGACCAGAGTAGTTTAGACCAAAAAGGAAGCTTTGAGGATTAGGGCTCCATTTCCTCAGCGGTGCCTTGCTGGGGCTGGAGGAATGTCATCCTGACAGATCGCCTGCATCTAAGCTTTCCATTCCCCAGCCTTCTCTTCTCGGGGTTTCCTGGAGAAGAGCGGGCAGCTCAAGCTCCCTGAGCAATAGCAGGCTGTGTGTGTGTGTGTGTGTGTGTGTGTGTGTGTGTGAGAGTGTGTGTGACTCAAGCCCTGAGATGCACTCTGATTGGACCGGTAAGCACACAGCTTGGGAGGTGGAGGCCCTGGGCTGTGTTGGCTGTTTCATTCCTGGAGCTGGGGTGGAGCACTCTCCAGGGCTGGCATTAGGTTAGAGGGTGTGTTTATCGGGAATTAGGCCTTGGTGCCAAAACCAGGAGAAATAGACCAGGGCAGGACAGCAAAAGCCTACTTCAGTTTTCTCCAGTGTGTCCAGCACTCGACTAGGCACTGGAGTCAAAGCTTTTACAGAGTAGAACAATAGACATTGAGTTTCACTGAGTTTCTAGACGCTGGAGTATTTTAAAGGATGCTGTAACAAGCTGGCAGGTGGTGCACACCTGTAATTCCAGCACTCAGGAGGCTGAGGCAGGAGGGTCCCTGCCAGTTCCAGCCCAGCCTGGTGCAGAGTGAGAGTTAAGGACAGCCTGAACTGCTTGATGAGATCCTGTCTCAAACAACAACAGCAACAAAATTAAAAACAAAAACAAAAGGTGGTGAGAGTACCAGTTAATTTCGTCATTGAATGGATGATTTCTTGAGAAGACCTTTAAGTTTCTTTCCTGCCTAAGAGTCTATGATTTGTTGAATGTGTCTTATTATCATGATTTACATAGTTTTAGAAAAGAATGTATGTCTTAGAGTATAATGCTAGAATCAGGTACATCTACAGATTTTTCCAGTGATTATTCCTATTTTTTGTTTGTTTGTTTGTTCTTATTTATTTTATTTATTTTGGGACTGGGAGGTCGAACTCAGGACCTTGCCCTTGCAAGGCAGGTGCTGTGCCACTGAGCTAAATCCCCAGCCTGTTTGTTTTTATTTGACCATAATTCTGAGAGAATTTTCATGAGGTGATTATTTGTCTTCCATCTGCCTCTAAGTTTGATTTTATTTGGCATGTATCACAATTAAGGATGTATAGTAGAAACCAAAAACTGATCTCATATTTGTGAAATCACAGTGAAATTGAATACAAGAAATGATGTTCTTCTAGGAATAATAATGGGTTTATATTGATAGTAGTTATGTACTAAATTCACAGCAAAATTAAATACTTCCGTATAGTAAGAAAAAAATGTGAGCATGTATTCATATCTCAGGTTTGTCACATGCCTTCTTTCTTGGTTATATTTTGTTTTGTAGTGCAGGGAATTGAACTCAAGGCCTTACACATGCTAGGAAAGCATTCTTCCGCTGAGCGACATCCCAGCCCTTACGCTGTTTTATGTTTTCTCTTATTTACTTGGCTCCTTAGAAATCCACACGAAAGGATAACAGCAGCAGCACATCAAATAAGTAAACTGGAGTCAGGGTACAATACTATTCTGTAAGCTTTTTCATGCAATAATGTTATGGCTGCATCTTTTATGTGGTACTGTAGTACTTTTATGTTCTCGTACTTTTTAGTGATGTACTACTGTATCTCCCTATAGAGGCAATTTTTAGGGAGAAAAGTGTTAAAGAAGACTATTGCCCTTACGGTTGAATGATTTTGACATTTTCTACATTTCTTTCTGGAGCCGTTGGCTCCACAGCGGTGGAGTTTTTGTTGGTTTGGTTTCTTAGTTGATTTGCCTTGCTTTTGATAACAGTTAAATACACACAGTGGTGTGTCCTGACCTCGCTCGCCGGGGTCTGGGAGCTCTGTGATGGAAGGAGAACGTCATCAGATTGGAGACTTCGGTGAAGCACAGGCCAGTGCAGGATTCTCTGGAAGGGTTAAACAACTTTAGAACATTTCCTAATCTTCTCAACCAACGATAAAGTGTTGAAACCAGACAGGACCTTGAAAACCGTCAGCTGCTTGCTTTAGTTTTCTTAGGAGCCGCAGGGAGTTTATCATCCCTGGAGAGAAGGTCACCGAGCTGAGTACTGGGGTGCCAAGGCGGAGCCCCACTCTGGTCCCAGCCTTCTGTGAGTGCTGGGGGTGGAGCCCACCACAGCTGGCCCATTCTTCCCAGGGGCCGGAGGATTTCCAGGATCCAGTGCATTGCACCTCCAGTCCAGGGAAACTCAGAAGGGGAGGCAGTGAGCGGCTGTGGCAGTTGGGCTCTAACCTAGGTTTGTGAATTCCAGCTCCACAGATGAGCTCTCCTGCAGCGTGGGAAGTGGCCTGCATTTTCCTCGGCCTTCCTTATCTGTAAACAGAGATAAAACTGACTACCTCTGGGGCTCTGGAGACCGCAGGACATTGTGACACACAGCACGGTGCCTGCGTCCTTCATCCTCTCCCTAGACGCTGCTAGGAGAGAAAAGCCCTTTTAAGTTTTTCATAATAATTTCTTTAAGAAACTAAAACTCAGTTTTCTGACAAAATTCGTGTTAAATTATTCTTACAATAAGAAATCTTCAAAGACCATAAATACTCAAAGATTTTTGAATACGCATGGTATATGGTATAAAATTCAAAAACTACAAAAGAGAACACCATGAAAAATGATTTTCTTATCCCCTCTCCCCAGCTAGTAACTTTCTGTTTCTGGAAACTCATTTTAGCAGTTATGTTGTGCAGCCTATAAATAGCTCACAAAGACGCTCATGGAGTGTTAAATATTTTTCCTACCATTGCCTCCCTTCTGATCTCTTGCTCGTAGGGCTGTCTCTCCGGTCCTTGACCACAGTGTCCTGCATGTCGGAGTCCCTTAGAGCCCTCAGTAGCACCAGTCCATCAAGCTCCATCAGTGTCTTGCTTACAGCTATGCTGTAAGTTTTGGGGTTTTTTTGGTACCGGGGATCGAACTCAGGACCTTGAGCTTGTGAGGCAGGTGGTGGCACCACTGAGCTAAATCCCCGGCCCTAAACTGTAAATTTTTATTTGACTTTAGTTAGATTTAGTAACCGTGGGTGGCTGACTAGTGGATCTCATGTTGGGCAATGCAGTATTAGATATTTATGTGTGTGCCACTTTCTTCAGAAGCATACAAACCCCAGATTGTAAAATAAGAGCTGTGTATACTCAGATTGAATCACACAGAGGCATAGACGCTGCTGTTAACTGGAGAAGTCCGTAATTTAATACATGTTTGAGCTTTTGTGGCTAATACATTTTCTTTGTGCATCAAGTATCTGAATCAGGAGGGGAATATATATGTGCACACATTGGTAGTGCTGGGGATTAAACACAGGTTTCGAGTATGCTAGACCCACGCTCTTACCACTGTACCCCTCCACTGTACATCATCCACAGCTGTTTTTTTCATTATCATTAATTTTTAAAATTTTGTTTTGAGACAGGGTCATGTTGCTAATCAGAGCAAGCGGTGACAGCTCATGTTCATTGATCTATTTACTTGATCAAAAGTAGTAATTGAAACCAACCATGGTGGTGCACAGGGTCAGGAGGCTGAGGGAAGAGGGTCTCCATGAGTTCAAGGCCAGCCTGAACTACACAGCAAGACCCTGTCTCAAAAAACAAAATTATGTAATTGTGATTTATTTTAAAGAAAGGCAGATGCAACACAACATTATAAAACTTTTTTTTAAAAACTGTACTTGACAATCAGATGTTAAATGTCTTGCATTGTTTTTCTGTTTTTGATTCAGTTTCTAGTTTTTTATATTGTTAGACATGTTTACAGTACATAATGTGTACATTCTTCATCTCAGGGCGTGGTCACCCACACATAGCACATCTTCTGTGCAGAAAAAGGAGAAATTGAATAAAAATGTATCCCATTTTTTTATTTCCATGTATGAAAATCAGTCTGCTGAGATCCCCCAAATAGTGCTGCCATTCATCAAAACAGCCCTAGAACTTAGTGGGGCTCATTATTGTGGGGGCCGTGAAGTGAGGACATGAAGTGAACTTAAAGTGGAAAATGCAGATTAAGAAGCAGCACAGCTCAGGCTTCATAGAACTAATTTTTGACACCTATTTTGAATGGTGCAGAAGGGTCAGTTGACACGTGTTCCGGTCAGCTGATGTGTCAGGACAGGTCGGCCCTCCGCAGGCGCCATTTTGGCTAAGGCCTCGGCAGTGTGCAGAGGCGGAGCTCGCGTGTGCGGAGAGGCGTCTGTGTTGGATCCTGGCTCCTGCACGCATTTCAGCCACCAGCAGTAGCCTTGACGGGAGGAAATTGTTTCATTAAAGCCATTATCAGACCCAGCTTTGCAGAGAGCCACCTACTCTTTTACCAGAATAGTTTCAAATTGGAGGATAATGAAAACATGTTTACTGAAAATAATGGCCTTTTATGAGTCTGTAATTTTGAGCAAGCAACATAAAAAAAGCCGAACTGAGAGATGAGAGGTGTATTCCTCTGCGACTTTTTCCAGCTGTCTCGCTGAAGGGCCTAAGGCTTCATGTCTTAACCAGTAAATAGCTAAGAACCTGGCTTCTCAGTGCTGGGTGGATAACACAGTACTTGAAATATCTTGTCGGAGTATGGGACCTTCACCCTCAAAGTGGAACATGTCATGCAGTGAGCTTTCTGGGCCTCATTCTCAAAACGGCATGGCTGTATTGGAGGCTAAATTTCTCATTTCTGTTTGTTTTGTGTGTGTAGGCTGACACGTGTTATCTCAGCTGATCCTAATGAAAGATCCTGTCCACAGCTAAAGAAGTACAGATCCCACATTTAATGTATGAGATGATTGAGGCTCAGGGGGTTAAGTCCCTGGCCTTAGGTCAGAACTGTCCACTGTCAGGGTTAAAGACATTGTATTACAAGGATCCCATGCACCGTGTTTATAACAGCTCAATCCGTAGTAGTACAGTCTTAGAAGTGGCCTGTACATCCATCAGCAGGTGAATGGATAAAGAAAATGTGGTATTTATACACAATGGAGCACTCCACTGCCATAAAGAAAGATCATTTGTAGGTAAATGGATCCACCCTGAGACCATCATGTTAAGTGAAATAAAACAGACACACAAGCTTAAATATCACATGGTTTCTCTTAATGAGAAACCCAAAGTATAAATAAAAAGCAAAATAAAGGATAGGTAATAGAAACTAGGGAGATAGATTGTTTTAAAATGAGAAGGGGATAGCTAGATGGAGGTAAGGGAGAGAGGAGAGGAGAAAGGAATGAAAAGCAGAATGAAGATGTGTTCTATACATTACCAGCTCCCCACAAGGAATGTGAACGTTATGTACTACAAACATGGACTAATAAAGTGATCTGGAAGAAAAAAAGAGCCAAAGGTCAAAGCCTCTGAGAGACCTTTCTCAGCTGTTATATTGGTTTGTTTACCATCACAGAGAAAAGCAGGATTAAAATCAAGCCTTCCTCCCTGAATTATCCTACTCTTAGGTCACTTTCTACCCACGCATTTCCTTATTCATTACCCAACATCCAATGGACCAGATGGTCAGGAAGGCAAAGGAAATAGAAATGTTGTCAGAAGAGGTGCATGGTGCCTGGATGCCTCCCGTGCAGACTCCGGGAGGTCTCCTGGCTGAAATGACACCTCCGTCCATCTGAGCAGAGTGCCATGGGTCTGGGAAGCCAGCACCTTTGCTCACCAAGAGTTTACCCTTCGGTAAGAAAGCCTGGTGAGTAGAGTGACACGTCATCAAATTACAGAGTGAGACATCCACTGTAAAATATTTCGAATGATTGGGTTTCAGTGAATTATTATAAAGTTCGTCTCATCCATATGAGACTCAGGAGTAAAGAATTGGAAGCATCAAAGATGTTTGCTGAGGCATACGTCAGCCAGCCATTAGTGATTGGAATGATAATCATGTGTTGTCCTCATGTTATTGTGGAGCTCAGGAATCCATGCTCTTCCTTCAGTACTTTTGTGTACATAGGAGAAGAATTACATCAGAACCTGTGCGCATCTTGTCAAATGATGGCACTGAGTTTTGGAGCAATGACAAAGGACTTGTTTTTACCACATGCTTGTACATCAGCGCAAAGGTTCCTTAGAAAACCGGAAGTGCTTTTTAAAAAAAAAAAGTAACATCCCAAGCATGGCATTATAATAAAGTGATTATCTTGATTTTTAGAAACACTCAACATTTAATAGCCGATGGGAGATCTCATTTTGGCTCATGCCTACAATGTTTCCCAATACTTTTGAGATATATTGTGGGTACAGAATCAAGGAAGGGCTAAGGGTCACTATGTAACAATTTTTAAAGTGATTACAAAGAAAAGAATAATGAGAAAATATAATTTAGAATATTATAACATTTCCTGTATCAATTAAGTAATTTTCAAAGCCTGGCAGCATGCAATTAATAGGATTTCTTGTAGTAAATCATGTCTCCAATTCTTTTCTCCTGTCTTTCTCTCCTAGATTGAAAAAGAAAAAACAAGCCAAACAAAATGCAGAGACGCCAACAAGTATAGCTACAAGGCCTCCTCTTGGGAAAGACGATGCTAATTCTGTCATTTTGGAACAAGACAAGTGTAGCATTGCTGTGGAAGAGGAATATATTACTGATGAGAAGAAAAAGAGGAAAAATAACCAGCTAAAGGAAATTAGGCGTACAGAGCTGAAGAGATATTATAGTGTTGGTGAGTATCTGCAATCCTGTTTGAAAGACTGACTTATAAATGATCACAATAATGGTAACAGTTCATTCAGCAGCTTCTGAATGCCCCAGGGTCTTGCTTTATATATATAATTTTATGTAAAGGGATAACAGTGAAATAATATCGTGTCCCATTCAACTTGGTGCTCCTGGCATCTGGCACAGTGGCTTGCGTGTATTTTATGCTGATAAACACTTATTTAATGAATGGTTACTTTCTTCCTGAGAGAAATACTTACTTTTTAACATAGATAGGTGTAGCCATAGAAGTGTTGATAGAAATGCCCACAGTTTTTTCTTTTTTTTCTTTTTGAGACTGGGTCTTGCTATGTGGTTCAGGGTGGGCCTGAACCCACTATGTAGCCCAGGCTGGCCTCAAACTCAAGCAGCGATCCTCCTGCCTCAGCCTCCCGAGTGCTGGGACTACTGGTGTGCGCCACCATGCCCAGCATGACCATAGTTTTTATTTTATTTTATTTTATTTTATTTTTGGTTTTTTGGTACCGGAGATCGAACTCGGGTCCTTGTGCTTGCGAGGCAGGCGCCGGAACCACTGAGCTAAATCCCTGGCTGTGACCATAGTTTTTAACATTAGCTGTAGACAACAGAAAATGATGGCGACATGGCTTAGCATTTGTCAGTTAAAAATTTTGAAATGTGGGCATTTTAGTTAAAGGACAGCTTTGAGTAGATCCATGGAGTTCCAGCATTTCTCAAACAGCTGTGGCATTGGGAATGAAATATGTGGCCGTGGCAGAGTGTCACTGTGGCTCTACTGGGACCATGAGGATGTGAAGAGGGGACCAGAGACCGAGGTCATGATGTGCAGCTAGTGATGTGCTCTGGGTAGCCAAGGAGAGAAAACCGAGCCAAGCCCTGAGACAAAATGCAAACAGAGCACAGGAAATGTGCCTTGTAGACAGTGAGGAGGGCCCTGAACCAGGCCCAGTTCACGCCCAAGCTGCAGGGAGGCAGATCGGAACTTCTAACAAGACAAAGACAAAGCTGGCACGAGGCGGTCGCCTCCAGCAGAGACGCAGGAGGAGGAGTCTGAGGGCAGAGCGAGCGGTTTGTGGCCAGTGGGGCAGAGATGATTAACATTTCCATCCGGAAATGGGTCCTTTCAGTCTGTAACCCTCACCATTAGAAAGGAGACCTCTGTGTGAGAGGGAACTTGCTCTGCAGTTGAAGATGTTGTTCCAAAGAGAGGCGCAGCATCAGGGAAAGTGACTTTTCATATCTTGCTTCGCACTCGGCTTCCGGCAGCATGGGGGTCGCTTTTGAGTGTGGCGTGGTGGGTTGCGGTGTATTGCTGGACCTAAAGCTGGAGCCGTCCTCTCAGAATCAGCCCAGTCACTGTTTCTTCCCTTCCTGTCCCTGTCCCACTTAGGATTCCATTTGCATCGTTTTCACCATTTATCTGGTTCCCCATTAACAGGCAATTAGACCCTGGAGTGTCCTCAGTGTGACCGTGTCCCTTAGTGTGCACTGAGTGGAAGAATTAATGTGTCGACAAATGAACACTTTTTATTTATTTGTGCTTCGTGAAAATTCTGGAAGGATATCGGTGACAGTGTAGTCACTGGGTCACAATGGTTGTGTGATTGTTACTTGATAAGCACAAAAGAGACACCACAGTAATCTGTCGGCTTCTGTGAAGGATGGTAGCCAGAAGAGCTGGTTTGGAGGTTTGGGGCGCTTCTCTGGGAGAATCCAGGGCTTAGGTCAGACCTGTAGGTAGCCCCTGAACCCCACGGCGCCTGGCCCTTTGCACATTGGGCTGTAGCTCAGCTCTCAGGGTTTGACCTGGCGTGCATCCCCGGTACCATCCTGACCACGAGGTCACCGAGCCTGGTTCTGCTGCTTCCGGGCCCTTCAGCTGGCCGACCCTGGAGGAGGAGCTATGGCTGCCTGACGGAGTGGCTCCCCTGTGGGCCCTCCCAATGCTGAGGTAACCAGAGGGCACGCAGGCCCGCTGATCAGAGCCTGGGGCCAGGCCAGGGGCACCCTGAGCTGTGCTGTGGAAACACGGTGTTGTGTCCGTCCCTGCAGGGCGTGAGGGAAAAATAACAGAGTCAAGAAATGACAAAGTAGGATGCTGAAGAGGAGGGAGGAAAATGACAAGTCTGTGTTTGGAGGTGTTTTTGAGGTGCCGAGTGGATTTGTCCCCAGAGACCTACATTTTGGGTAAAAGGCCTGTGATTTGCTACCTGCAGGTGGGAAGAGAATCCGTGTGTGTAAAAGAAATGACCCAGGGAACACACAGAAAGCTAACAGAAAACAGAAAGTTAGTGGACAACAAGTGATAATGTGTGTGGGAAGAAACTGAAGGCTATAGACCATAGATTGCTATGTGTTTTTCCGGGTACAGAAATTGCAAGGGAGTTTATTTGCTTCATTTTTCTATATTACATATCATAAATATTAATAATCAGAAAATACAGAAAACTGTATAGAGTCAGAGGAAGAACTTTGCAGAGAGAGCATTAGACAAGTGTAAAATTCTGTCGGTAGTAGAGGAAGTGATTGCTTTCTGTAGATTTCCACACCACATCTGTAACATAACTTGCCTGATCTAAAGAAGCATATTTTGAGAAAACATTGCTTTGACTTGTTGAGTTCCTTTTATCTGTGCCTCTCTTAAGCCTCGAGCAATAATTTATTGCTACCTCATGACACCTTAAAAGAACACAGCACTTCAGGTGCTGATAAAGAAGGTTAGGGAAAGATTGAGTCATAGAATTGCCTCATTAGCGCAGTGGTGGGAGTTCTATAAATGTTTTGTTTTAGTTTTGAGAGGAGAGTAGGGAAAAGGAAGCAGAGTAATTACATCACGACAGATGGCATCTGTGATAAATCTAAATCCAGGACTAACACAGTGTCTAGCACACGATAAGTATCAAAAAGAAAAACCTTCTAGAAGAAATGGACTCACTCTTCCATACTTCCATTTATATTTGCTAAAATGTATCGTGTTTTTCATTTATTGTTTATGTTAACTCTCAAGGAGTTGTTTGCTAATAGTTTGTCTGAATACATTTTTCAGAATTAGCTATCAAGTTAAATTTGTCACATATATATTGGTTTTTGTTTTTTTTTTTTTGTTACCGGGGATCGAACTTGGGTCCTTGTGCTCATGAAGCAGGCAGCGAAACCCCTGAGCTAAATCCCTAGCCCTTATATTGGGATGTTTTAAAATGGATCAAAAGATAAATTGTACTGTTACAGGATCAAGATATATTAAATTGGCATGAATTTTCCCACAAGATACTTTGGTATTATTAAACAAATGCACTATTCCTTAGAATAGTACCCATCTTTATTTCTGAGAACTTGGAGATATGAATGGGAATGTTAACAGTTATGGGTTACATTTCAGTGTAGGGAAGTTTTTCTTTGGAAATAGATAAGGTGGTGTTAAGATTGGGAAAAAAACGGGCCAGGGATTTAGCTCAGTGGTTCAGCCACCTGCCTTGAAAGCTCAAGGACCCAAGTTCGATCCCCGGTACCAAAAAAAATTTTAAAAATTGGGGAAAAGATGGAGAAATTTTCTAAATAAGAGAGGCAGGCCAAACTAGAATAAAATATGTTATTATGGTTATATAATGTTTTAATATAAAATGGTTAACACCAAGAATCCTGGATAGCAAAGTAGGAATTATAAGATACTTGTATGAAAAAGAAAAAGACTCTTGTATGTAGGAGGTCATCATCAGTAAACACAAAAAACATAGATAGGAGTATGGCTAGTTTTATGGTAGCCATAGGCAAGGATTTGTTTAAAGAGGACTTTTGCTCTATGAAGAATGAATTTAGTTTTTTATTAATAAATTTGTTATGCCTATAGTCATCATTTCAAATCAGTTTTCATTCCTGAATTCAAAAAGGAAACCTGCTCCCCAAAAAAGAAATTTTGTTTTTCCCTTGGCATAGATTTTTTTTTTTTGGTACGGGGGACTGAACTTGGGTCCTTGCACTTGCAAGGCAGGCGGCTGAACCACTGAGCTAAATCCCCGCCCTCCCTTGCCCTAGATTTTTGATTTTCATGAAAACATGAAAGTAACCACCTGCAGGTTATTTCCCACAAGGGCAACCACAAGACTTTTCCGTACGCAGATTACTTTTCTAGGCATTTTAAAGCCACACGTGTGAAGGTTTCGTAGTGTCACCTGCTTTCTCTCTCACAGAGCAAGTTAAAGCCAAGGTTACGTTGTTTTGATAAATGAATTTCCAAGGATAAGCAGGTCAAGCCACAGTGTTTCATGGTATTGCTCTTCTGTTCAAAAACAGTGATCGTTCTGGTACTTTCATCTCTTAAGAATCAAGAAACGCAGAGTTAAAATGGACTTGGATGTAGGAAGAGGATGTCAGGAACCTGACTGAGGGGCTGAGGGGAGAGCCAGGTGGTAGAACATGTGCTTGGCCTGTGTGAGTTCCTGGCCTTAATCTCCAGCACCAAAACAAACAAAAGCGAGTATTTTTCTAACCAGGCAGAATGGGCTTTGGGGATTTGGGTATAAAATGAAATTATTAGGCTAGAAATAGTTAGGTCTGCGTTCCTTGGACATCGGAGAAGTCGGAGTAATGTTTCAGTGATGTCACTGCATGAACACCTCAGCGATGGATGGAGCAATCTGCCAGTGTCCCCAGAGCACACAGCGGTGTGGCCGAGGGACAGAGGTGGTGGGACAGAAGAGGGCACGCACGGAGGCGCTGAGGACAGAAGGTGCTCTTGGTGAAGAAACCAGAACAGTGGGGACAGAAGCTGTCAGCGCAGCCAGTGTGAGGGGAGGAACGATTTCAGGAGCTGAAACTTGGACCGGAGTGTGGAGGTCAAACCACCTCACCACGTATCGGCGCAGACTCAAGGGGAAACTCAGCACCTAGGTAAACTGCAGCAGATACTCACGGTCATGGCTAAATAGGTATTCAAAATCTTTTTAAAAAGTTGCCTTCAGTGGAGCAAAGAAGAAAGTTAGACCCAAGCTTCTGAGCAGTGACTGCTAGAGCAATTAAAATCTTCAGAGCTGTAAGGTCAAAAAGTTATTTTCAAGCTCAAAGACAACAGCACATTCTCAGGCTTACGTACGAAGTCTCAGAAAATACGCTTTCTGGGTCACAGGTTCCCCAAAACAGATTTAGTGCGAGGGAGAGATGTCCTTACCTGCAACACGTCAAGACCTGGGCCTGGAAGGTGAAAAAATCGTGTTACGAGCATCGCAACAGATTAAACCTAAAATTCAGAATACATAACTATTGTAAATATGGCTATGGGTGAATGTAAAAAGCATCATAATTCTTAAAACCCAAGATCTGACACCTCCTACTTGTCTAGTAATTAACTTGTTTTATAATTCTCAGATCAATGAATACTGAGAAGTAAAATTAGAAAGAGGGTGAGAACCCTGAGGAGAGGAAATGCTTCTTTTCTTATCCCATTGTTGCACGTCGCACGCTCTCCGGCCCCGTGGCCTCTGTAAATACTTTATTGTCTGCAGACCCTGATGTCTTGGTTCCATGTTCTGAGCAGTTAGTGGACAGACAGTCAGACCAACCAAGTGGAGAAGATTCCTGTCTGCACGACTTGGAAGCCTCTGCAGCCACCAGCTGTGATTCGGGCCACCCTCCCAGCGCTGGGGCTTGCTTTTCCCTCCTGTGTGTTGTTTTCAGCGTTGTTGGTGTTGATGTTTTCATCCATCTCATTCATAAAAACTGCACTACTTGAAAAATTCAGAAGATCAACATTGTTGTTGACCTTAAAAACTTTTTGAAAGGAAAAAACCAGCTTAAAATCAAATAAATTTCTTTATTTTTATTATTAGTCTTTGTTTGCAGTGCATAGTGATTACATTCACCGAGGGGAGTCAGCACATGTGCATAACACACCTTAATTCTTTTGAATTCTCTTTCCTCTTCCTAACCCCTTCCTCCATCTCCTGGTCCTCTTACCTTTTGCAAAAGATCCATTTCTGTTTCCTGTTAGTTAATTTTCTTTGGGATTGCAGTGCTTAGAGGGTGAATGTCACAGGGAAGCAGCTGTGAGCCAACCACTGCTAAGCAGACCTGGTCCAACAGAGAGTCCTTCTCAGGCCCAGTCCCTGTCCACATCTTCCCAGGGCCCCAGTTCTTCCAGGAATACATGTTCTTGTCATTGTTGGAACAAAAAAGTATAGTCATTAAACCAAGAAGCTGTGTTTTAAAAACCCCGTCCTACTAGGACAATGATCTTGCATTCAGAGCTGAGCCCCATAGCCAGTGGTCTGCATGGTGCATATCTTGTTCCCTAGTTCTGCATCGAGTTACAGTACACTTGCATTACAGCAAAGCTCACTGGAGGACAAATGCCCAAATGTATTAGGCAACAGCTTATGGTCAGTGATTTTTTTTTTTAAGCTTTGAAAAATCAAATTAAAAGTGAACTAAGGAAGGTATAAGGGGAAAACACCTTAACTTTGTCTTAGTCTGTTTGAGATATTGTAATGAAATAGCATAGAAGTTTCTTAAAAACAACAGAAATTTCTCGGTTCTGGAAGGTGGAAAGCCCAAGATAAAGAAGCTGGCAGGCAGAGCCTGGCGAGAGCCCACTTCCTCCTAGACACCATCTTCGCTTGGCAACGCTTTGGGGGGGCGGGTGCAGGGGGAGGCGGGACCCCTGGGGCTTCTGGGAAGGGCACTGATCTCACTCATGAGGGCGTGGCCTGACCACCTCCTCACCTTTCCCTGTCCTACGACCTTGACCTTGGAGGTGAGGATTTCAATGTGGGACTTGGGGCAGACAAAAATATTCAAGCTGATGGTGGGAAACTAATGTGGTTAAATCGTTTTGGAGTGCAGTTTTAGCATTTTATCAAGACCCTTGCTTTTGTGCACCATTTGACCCAACATTTCTGTCTGTAGAAGCTCAATCGAAAGACAGAAGATTTAACTACAGTGACTGCCATTGCGTTGTTTAGCAGGAAAATAAAAATAACATGAAAGACATAAAATGTATTACTTTGTGCCACTTTAAAATGATGTAGTAAAATAATGACAATTTTAAGGAAATATTACAGTAGAAAAGTTATAGATTATGGTTCCATTATTACTAAAAAAAATTCACCTATGTAGTATATGTAGAAAAAGGGGTTAAAACCAGCTGGATGGAGGTTGTCTCGGTTACTTTTCTCGGTGCTGAGACAAAATACCTGATGCCCAAAGGTAAAGGAGAAAAGGTTTATTTGGTTCACAATTTGTAGCGGTTCCCGTCCACAGTTGCCTGGCTCCAAGGCAGGGTGGCATGGCAGAGGGGCACTGCAGAGCATAAGACAGCAGCAGCAGCAGCAGCAGCAGTACACAGCCAGCGACAAATGACAATAGCAGCTTCTTTCTGCCCCTTTCATATGCTCTCTAGGCTGCCTGGCTTAGGGTGGTGCAGAACCAATCAGTGGACTATTGAGCAATCACATGGCCTTCATCCTAGGATCACACACTCTAGGTCCAGCCACCCCTGAAAAAGCCCCACTTATGACTGCACGAGGCTTTGGGGGACCTCTAGACATGGCCGTAACAGGTAAAGTGGCCAGAAGGCGGTGGGGTCTTCAAAACTGGAATTAGCACCCTAGGAAGAAGACCCCTCCGGCAGGTGTGGGCACCGTGAGCTCGAGCCATCTGTGAAGGACAGGGCTCTCACCAGTTCTGCACTTCTTGTGCCTTGGCCTTGGACTTCCCGGTCGCCAGAAGTGTGGGAAATAAATTTCTATTGCACGTAAGCCATGAGTTTATGGCATTTTTTAATAGTCCAAATGGACTAAGACCATGGCTCTGTGTAACTTTGATTCATGTGGAAATGGCTTTTTATAGATCCCGTATTTTCTTCTAAAGTCTAAATTTATCCAATTAAGTCCTTGATCCATTTATAAAAGGAAGAGGATGTTTTGAAAAGAGCTTTTGGAAGGTGGGAGGGAGGGGAGGAGAAGAACATGAAGCGTGAGGAAGAGCAAAGAACCTATTTTTCAGAGTGTCCCTGTGGATGAGATGCCTTATTTCCTCCTGATTTATGACTCACCGTGATTCACCACAGGAAGCAGTAGCTTGTTTCACAAAGGCAAAATCCCGGAAACTGAGTAATTTGCTGAAGTCCACGGCTGGTCAGCTTGGAGCAGGGATTCGTGCCCAGCCCTCTGGGGCCAAAGCTGGAGGGACGTTCTGGGCATCCTTCTCCTGTCATGCAGCTTTGGGAGAAAAATGAGGCAAGGATGGGATAACTCGTTAGTGTCTGCCCCATCCCTAGAACATTGTTTTTTAGGAGAAAAGAAAACAGCGATGATGCATAGAGTTTCCTCCCCTGAGGTACCAACCCCACCACTCTGGGAGTAACCACCAGAACCCTATGTGGAGTTATTTATCCTCAAGATATCCACTGGTTGTATGGCCAGTGTGAGACCAAACGCTGGCCAAACAACCAGACTCACCTGTGTCCTCTTCTCCAGCGTTCGGTGATGGTTACCTGGAGGAGCTTGCTCATCCCCCAGTGCCTATGGTCTGCACCTGAGTGGGGTGCTGGGTTTTGAGGTATTGCTACATCAGCACATGACCTCCTGCCCCGAGACACTCATGGTCCAGATCTTAACAGTATGACTCATTTTCATAATAATAGTAATAATATCAGATATCATTAACTAATGTTAGTAGTGTGCTGCTCATGACACGCTTGAAGGAAAGGAAGTAACGGTTACTTCACGACATCTTTCTTTGTGGCAGGGGAGCAAGTGTGAAGTTCATTTTTCCTGACCCATCCTTGTTTTTGTTTTTGTTTTTGTTTTTGTTTTGGTACTGGGGATCGAACTCAGGTCCTTGCCCCTTCCGGGCAGGCGGTTAGAACCACTGAGCTAAATCCCAGGCCTTTTTTTTTTTCTTTTGTTGATTTTTTTTTGATTTTTTTGTTTTTTGTTCTTTTCTTTTTTAATTGTAACAGCTTATAGTTTAAATTTTTTGAGAATTTACTCTTCAGATCCTAAATAACTATACTGAACATTTTAATTGTGCTTTTTACATGAGGCCAGTAATTTGAGAAGTTGTTTCGTTAAGCAAATACAAGTCTTCTATTTTCTTCCATTTTTAAAATTATTTTTTCCTGTTTTGAATTCTTGTTTTCGTTAGTACACGTTTGCAGTCCACAGTGATCGCGTTTGCTGTGGGGAGTTGGTCCTGTACGTAACACAGCTCACGTCTTTTTACTTCCACCCCCCAATCTCTGGGTCTCCTTCGCATTTGCAAAAGGTCTAGCTCCCTGTTTTGTATGATCTGCCCTTTATTTTGCTTAATTTACTTATACTTTGAGTTTCTCATATAAGAGAAACCTTTTGCTATTTAAGCCTGTATGTCTGATTTATTTCACTTAACCTTAAAATTTCACTGTGGCCCGGGCTGGTCTGGAACTCCTGGGCTTGCTCATGTGGTCATCCTGCCTTCATCTCCTGAGGATGACTCACCTGTTCCTCCAGGCCTGGCTTAGTTATTAAAGCTTGAATCCATTTGCATGGGTTTGAGAGTCAGCTACATTTTTCTCCAAAACCAGTGTGACCCCAGCCCCCTCTAAGGGTGATTTTTAAGGTTCCTTGAGTCCTTGCTTCTCTCTTTGCAGATTGCTTTTCATGAGTTGCCCCATAGAATCCTCATAACATCTGTGGGAGTGCAGTAGCACCCCATTTTAGGTATTGGGAAACTCATTGATTAAGTACAGTGTTGGTCTGTGGGGGAGCGTCACATGTCTGTCTGTCTGTCTCTCTTTATCCAGGCTTCCACTTATGTACTTCAGTAAAGCGCTTCAGTTTTATATATATATATATATATATATATATGCATGTTAAATACTTTCCTTATATATGGAAAACTTTTGCTGATTTCTGTAAACAGGGTTTTTTTCATAGTAGTCACACCATCCTTCTGATTTTTCACTGTTAGCCTTGTTTACATCATCTATTCTTCTTTGCATCATCTAGAAAATGTATCAATTTTCCATGATTTTTTATTGTATTTAAGCCATCTCTGGGTGTATGGTCACTTGAGTCACATTTATTTTCTATATTTGACACTCTGTCCACATTGGTCACTTCTTCTGGTTATACTTCAATAGAATATTTTATTTTCTGTATTTCAGTTTGGTTGTTCATCATGGACACAATCAATAGACTTGAACAGACATTTGAAAATGAGGAAATTCACATGGCTAAAATTTATATTAAAAATATACAACCTGGTTAGTAATCATGAACACACCAATTAAAACCACTAATTAATATCACCATATATATACCAGATTAAAGAAAAAGCAAAAAGAGTGATACAACTATGTGTTGGTGAGGATAAACTGTAAAAATTTTTATATATTATTGATGGCAAAAAATTTAATACAACTACTTTGGAAAAATCTCTGGAATAAAGCTGAGTAATATATGAACAATTCCTTTTTTATCTATATAACATAGAAGCAGTGGGACACATGTTAATTAGGATTATTGTAACAACATTTGTAATGAGATTATTTATAGTTGCTCCAAGATCGACAAACTAAATTAATATATGGTGGTAGAGTCATAAAATAAAATATTACAGAATATCAAAATGAGTACAGCTATATCCACTTTGTATTTCCATGAATCAACTTTGTCCATTATCCATTTTATCAGTTTTCTACTCTAGTGACATTCACATAAACTATGGAAATGTTTCATTCTGCATGTTGCAAATGTGGCAGTTTGTCATATTTATGCTTACTTCTTATCAGATTTAAGTGCTATGTGGCATTTGAGCTCAAAGAACAAAGCAAAATAAAAAATTGTGATATTGAGTCTATTGCCTCGCAACAAGTCTTGCATTATCATCTCTTAGGTCTTGAAAATGATCATTGGGAATTCCAGAAAACAAAATACAGAGATCAACCTAGCAAGAATTTAATGGAAAGGGAAGATATCAGCTAATCTGGCATTATTTTCAGAATCTGTATTTGGGACCATTTGAAATTTAATTGCTTTTCAAAAACTTATAATTTTAGTCTCTCTGTCTCTACCCCCCCCCCTCTCTCCACCATAAAGAGTTGAAGAAGAATAAGCTCTCTATCTTAGGCTCTCAAAATTCTGGTGGAACACTAAACATTCTATAGCTGCTTTAGGCTTACAAGATTTCATGCAAGGCTTATGGAAATAATTCTGGTATTAAACCATAGCTCTCTTTAGCATCAGTCTACAACTGGTCCAATAGCAGTGCATGCTTTCTGGGATGACTTTTATCCTACTAGGCACTGTAGATCTGGCAAGCTCTGATGTCTCCTTAAATTAGTTCTAACCCATCAGTAGTAAAAATAGCAATAGCAGTCATTTTCTCACCTGCTTTTGATCGCATTTGCTAGTTTTCTAAGCATAAGTACCAAACATGAATGGCACATACCATGATTACAGGTACATTGGCAAATTTAAATTGTATTTCCCAGGGAGAATTTGGCTTTCAAACTTAAGCTTTCTTTTGCCTCCAGGTATAAAAATCACTGCACTGCAGAGTAAATGTGTCATAATGTCTTCTGAAGCAGAGGAAACAAGATTATTACATTAAGATTCACTAAATTATCACTAGAAGACAACTTAAAGACTGCCTGCCTCATCTTATAGCTTGCACTTTCTTTGATCCAAGATCTATGCAACAGCCAGATTGATTGGAGCATCAATAGCTAATTTGTGCTCCCTTAGTTCTTCCCTTCTGGAATGAAGTGTTTATCCTTGGTTTATCAAATATCCTGATACTTGTGGCTACAACTTCTGCAGTTTGAAATAAGTTTATATACATCCTGAGATCTGGTTAACATTGTTATTTTCAGCCACTGTTCCCTGATCAGCTGAAGGGTATTCAGTTTTCTCACTTAGAAACTGAATGAATTGGACAAAATGTCTCTTACATCTAGGTTGGTTACCTTAGACCTGAGCTTGTATTTAGACATAATGACCTTTACCCCTGTTTTTGCAAGACAAGTTCTTGCATTCAGGTTGGGACACCACGCCCTAAAAAGATACTCTGAAAAGCAAAGTATTCTAATATTCTGCCTATCATCTCATGAGAATCTTGAAGGCCATGTACTAGAGTCTACCTCAGTGTTTCTGTGTTAGAGGCATGAGAATGAGGTAGGATATTGAAGATCCAGTCAAGCTTGGGAAGATGTAGTCTCAGATGATATCTGAATTGCAGCAGAACATTTGTTGTTCTCAGCTGTTTCTTTAGGGAAGTCTGTTGTACAGCCGTAGATAATTAATACAGTTGTTGAATGATATCTTTGAGTAATATTAGAGCTGACACATATTAATGAGATGATGCTAGGTAATGAAACTAAGAGATTCCACACTCCTAGGGCACAGAAGGTGAGCCGGTCCCAGCACCAGGAAGGAAGCACCCCTGCTGCCATTCCACGCTCCTAGGGCAGAGAAGGTGAGCCAGTCCCAGCACCCAGAAGGAAGCTCCCCCACCACCATTCCATGCTCCTAGGGCAGAGAAGGTGAGCTGCACAGGCACCAGAGGCACCCCCCCACCCGCTGTGAAAATGATAAGACACATAAACAAGCCTCAAAAATGACTTCCAGATCACCTACAGCAACCTCAAAGGGAAACAAGATAGAACAACCTGATATTCAACCACCTGGACTCTCTGAACTGGCAAAAAAAAGAAGATCTGGGAAAAATGAAATCAGAAATAATTACTCAGATAACAGCAAAGATTGTGTTCATGGTGCAAGACATGATTAATAAATCTAGAGAGGACACAGAT
>NW_004624753.1:477764-536122 GCF_000247695.1 Heterocephalus glaber
TATATATATATATATATATATATATATATATATAAAATCTTGTCATTACCTTGTGATATTTATTCCCAGGTATTTTATTATTGAATGCCACCATACCTGAGACTTTCTGTTACATTTCTATTGCAAATATAAGAGATTAGTATGTCTGGCTACTTTGCTGAGCAATTCTATGAACTTTTGATGTTTTTATGATAATGTTGATTATTTAGGTAGACAGTTCACCTGCTAATAGTCAAATTCTCATTGCTTTCTTTTCAGTATTTAAAACTCTTTTATCTGTTGCTTTAACTGGAGAGTCCAAGACAAAGATGAATATAAACCTTGAAAATGGGAAGTTTTGAATTGATACTGTTTATAGTGTTTTACTTTTTTTTGGTACCCGGGATCGAACTCGGGATCTTACACTTGAGAGGTAGGCAGCGGAACCACTGAGCTAAATCCCCAGCCTAGAGTTTTACTTCTGACTTTTATTTTCTTCTGGGGATCAAACCCAGGATCTTGCCCAGCTGCGCAAGCACTCTACCACTAGGCACACTCCTGCCCATCCTCTCCCTTGCTCCTTCCCTCCCTCATTTTACCCCTTTCCTAACATGTGCCTTGGTTGGTTTCCAATGTAAGGGCTCATTTCAGCAAACCAAGGTGTATTTCAGGAGTGTTTAATTTCTCAGGACTCCATTTGGGTGGCAAGGACTCCATCTTTATCTTTGGGGTCTCCAAACTGACTCCGGTAGGCTTGAAGTGTTTCTGTATTTATCTCCACTAGTCTTCTCTTTAGGACTTTACATACCTGGGATTTGGCCTCTTGTGATGTTAGGTTGGCAGTTGCATTGTAGCTTAGTGGAATGGTAGTGCCCATGTCCAGAAGGCTTAAGACGTTGCTGGAGTTGCTCTCAGGCAACCTGCACAGCGCAGCTGGACAAGAAGGAGCTGGTGGGGCAAGACCTCCGCAGTAGGAGCTTAGTCAGAGTAGATTCTGGTAATGAACTACTGCAGACCTGGCAGTGACACCCCGATGCTGTCCAGCTTCATTCTTATGAGCAGATTGCTTTTGATGCAGTCTGTCTGGAGTTGTGTTGCTTTTTCCGAAGCGTATTTCTAATGGATATCAAGAGTAATTAAAGTTCTTCATATTGAGGATGTCTACTTTTGGTTTTCTAACAGTTGGATTTTTGTTGATGCTGTTGTTGTTAAACTGTTCTTTTTAAAACAGCAATATGCCTGTTCAGTATCATCAGATTTATTTTTGGTGTGTACCAAACTGATCACATAAGGTTTTTCTCGAAACAATTTATGATAATCCATCGTATTAATATTATATACTGCTGCAGTTCTGGAATGAAACTCTCTTTATTGATATTTTATAACTCAGTATACTATTCAAATAGCTGTTTATGTGTGTTGGCCGAATTATTTAGTAATAATAGCATCCACACCAGGCTCTGAGATGACACCATATTCATCTTCTGATTTTTTCCATTACATTAGGAGATAGCTCTTTATTTTGCAGGTAAGGATGCACAAAAATTTCCAGAACTTGCCAACATTACCCAGGTGTGCAAAGACATCAGGGTCCCTGGTTGAACCCAGCTCATTTGTACCTTCAGCCAAACTGTAACCAAATGCCGTTTGGTGACATAAGGGAGCTGGCAGTTGGTGAGGCCAGCACACTGTCCTAGCTGCATGCCTCTGTTGCCAGTACAGGGACAGGCTCAGCATTGGACATAATTTTTCTTTCTTTGAAAGTCCCAGAGACACAACTTTTGCCTCTCTGATTCCCCCTGCCTTGGATGCCATGGAAACCATCTTCTCTCTGTTGACCAAGTGCTGAGGGTACTGAGCCCTTGGCTTTCTGAATCCCTTGCAGATGGGCCGATGGGTGAAAGGGAGAGAACTGATGGTTCAAGGCAGCAAGGCACAGGTACACCAAGTCAGTGTTAAGGCCAGTGCAGGATGAGTCCCAGTGTAGTGGAAAGCCTGGTAATTTTCACAAGTTCTGTTTGTGCTGGTTCACAAAAAACAGGCTGCATACTGGCTTTTCTGTCCCCCTCATATCTGTGTAGAAATTATGGAGTCAAGACCCAAGGGATCCACAGCTGTCTCTCTTGTCTGTGTTTTCAGTTACAGTCATGAATAATGTCCACTGTGCCGACCTTGGGTCCCTGCTCTGTGATGTGTGAGGTTGTGGACGGAATTAGGTGATTGATCAGCTGGCAGGCAGAGGATCTGCATGGGTTGTCAGGCAGCCCGAGGGTCAGTGCAGGGGTCCAGAAAGGTGCAAAAGGTGGGAGGGAGGGAGGGAGGGAGGGAGAGAGAGCACGCACCAGAGAAAGAGCAGTCGAGGGAGGGCCTTAGCCAGGGCTGCTGGCTCTGCTGGGTAGGGAGGGACCTTTCAGGTCAGTGAGTCTGGGCATATTTTTAATTTTGAGCCACTACAGTTGTGGTCATTGGTTGCAGCAGTGACAGGAAGCTCATTCATCTGTCATCCTCTGGTGTCCTCGGGTCCCTTGCCTGCCCCTGGTCTGGCTTTAGCTGCCATGCTCTGTGGATCCTGAGCCCCAGACGAGACCATTTCTGTGCTGTCTGCTGCAGGAGTGTTTTGCACATTGCTGAGTGTCACCATCTTCTAGCCCAGCGCCTGGAGGAGAGATGCATCTGGCACCTCAGACTTGGGAGCCAAAGCCTGGTATTCCGGACACTTCTGGCTCTGTTGTGGGGCGAGAGGGGACGTGGCTGGGCATGGGGGCACCTAGGTCCTCTGGGGAACACGGATGCCCACTTCTCCTCCCCGTTCAGTTCTCACCAGATGGGAAAGGTTCATTCTATTATTCCAGGGTTTTTTGGCAGTTTTGTTACAAAATTGGATTGGGAAAAGCTGACTTTGAGGAGTTTCTTCATAGGTTGAGCAGGTAAGAGACTCGGGTGCTTTGCTCAAAATAATTTCTACAGAGAACTCAGCCAGCTTCTGCTCTAGCACTAGCTGCCAACTCCTGTGAGCCGGAAGATGAACGTGCAGGTCTGGAACCAGCCTGAGGCTGGACATGAGTGTCAGGTTACTGGAAGGCTGCAGCATCCTTGGGTATCATCATGGCTCCTCGCCTCAAAGACTGGAGTTGGATGCGCATCCCAGAGCACAGTAAAATGATCCCTTGCTGCAGTAGCTCGCACCCCTCCTGGCTCTCCTGTTGCTTGGTGGACCGGGTGCTGCCTTGGGAAGACGGGATTCCCTCACAGACACGTGGATCGGGCTGTCTTCACGCCTCACTGCAGAAACATGCAGGAAGCAATATGAAACCTTGCCTTGTGTTGAATATGTAGGCAATTAAATTTGATGCAGTTGCAATTTGCCAATTTCTCTGCTTTCTCTTTTGAACCAGCTGCAAAGCATAGTGTTCCATTTGTGACTTTGCCGGGTGTGTGTGTCCTGCTCGTGTTATCTTGGTGAGAAGGACTGCCCACAGTCAGACTCCAGGCTCACTGCTCTGTCCCGGGAAGCTCAATCGGCCATATGTACTGGGCATCGTGTTACAGCCCAAACATGGGTGTGCTGTGGTCTTTACCCCAAAGATCGCAAAATCTCACACTCTGGAGGGAGGGCTGTGTTTTTCTTTTAGTAATATGAAATGCTTTTTTCTGGCCTACCACCTATTCCATGGAAGGTAATTAAAGTTTTGTACTAATTCAGGTGTACATACTATGCTCATCCTGAAAGATTCAATGGCACTCGTTTTTCTTTGGCAGCTGGACAGTATGCAGTTGCACAAGTTGGTGTTTGTGTTCTCCTGTGGGTAGCTTATGGGAACATGTGGACCCGATGCTGCCACAGGTGGAAAGCATAGCTTGGGACCTAGAAATGGGAAGTGCTCTCTAAAGCTTGGAAAAAGCCTGTTCTGAAAGTAGGAGGACCTAAGCTGACAGCTGTTCCTGATGCCAGTAAGGACAGAGTATGTCCCAAAGACAGGAGATGAGTGAAAGGGGTGAACAATATTTAACAGAACGCCCAAAGGAACTTCTGGAAGAATGGATTGAGAAAGCTCATCCTGGGCTCTCCATCTTCCATGGATGCAAAGCAAAAGCCAGCAGTTTCCATTTTTCTGATTCTTCAGAATTAGAAAAAAAAGAAAGAGTGTTGTTAATCTTTCATTGCCTATCTGCCAGGAATTAAGCAATCCAGTTTTTGCAGTTGTTATAAGACATAAAATACTGTGATTGGGTTGTGTTTAATATAGGCTGTGTAGAACTTTCTTGAAGAAAGATCTAGAAATGATGGTTATTAGTTCCATCTTCTGAATAATTTAGATGTGGCCGCTTGCAGGCAGGGAGGACATTGTCATCTAAAGAGCTTGCAGGGTCTCTGTTTTATGAGTAGTCCTAATGTGAACATAAATGACTAGAACAGGACTCTTGTGATAGCTTCTTTATTTTTTCCTTTTGGTTTTTAATTTCAAGTGATACAAAAGAAATCTTTAAAAGTTCCTTAATTCGCCCCTGTCCTCATTCCCACACCCATTTCGCTCCCCACCCCAGGTCATTCTGATGCCCAGTGGGACAGGCTTTTCTTTTTATGTGCCTTTGAAAGATGTTTGTGGTTGCTCAGTGCCCATCTGTTTTAGATGTGTATAAATGAAACTGTTTTGTATGTCCTGTTTCTCTCCATCTGAACTTACTGCTGGGTGTGCATCTCGCTTATTATTTCTAATCACTGCCAGGAATCCCAGAGCATATCTGTTGCATTCTCCTTGCCTCCCAGTCCCCCACTGCCACAGGGGACACAGAGTTAAACTGGTCACAGGTGTACAGGCTGTGTAAGCTTCATTTGCTGAATGACTGCACTGATTTGCACTGCTAGCAGCAGTTCATGCTTCTACCAACACTGGGATGTCCAGCTTTCTGATATTCCCAGGCTATAGGTGTAAAATGATACTTGGTGTGAGTTTGCATCTTTCTGCTCACATGCAAGATAATCTTTTCTTGGCTAATCCACCTTTTTGTAAACTTTGAGTCATTTAAGTGTTTTACCCATTGTGATAGGTCTCTCTGGTTTTTGATGTCTGGATTAATATATCAAGATGTATTTAACCACTAGGTTGAAGTGTATGCCACTACCAGTGATTGTGCATTACAGAAAGAGCTGATCTATGGCCCCTCTTAATATGTTGTTGGATGAAGTGGTCTTTGCCAGTTTTTATTATTATAAATAGTATTTCAATAACCAAGTTTGTAAGATGTTCCATTTTTCTTCTTTGGAATTTACCCTTAGAATAAATTCTTAAGAGAGGGAATACTGATTCAGAGAAGGACCATTTTTATGGCTGTTCCTGCATATTGCCAAATCACTTTGTGGAAGGGCTGACCTGACTAACGTGATGCGTCCTTTATGCAGCGATCATGTTTATTTTACTCTAGCTTCATCATCATTACACATTACCATTTAAACTCTGGTGTTAGTAACTCTAGAGCATATTACTTCATTTCTCTATTTGTATTATTCCACTAGAGTTAGTGCTAAGCATTTACTCAGATATTCATTGGTAACTGGTCTGCTTTTATAAGCATGGTCTATGTGTGCCCTGTGTCCATTTTTCTGTTATTGCCATTTTTAAGTCAGTTTGGTCATGGATTTTCTTATAATGTAGATTTAGTCACTCTTAAATTTCTGAAAATGATATTATTCATTTATGTGCAACTTATTCTTTAGATGACAATCAAAACAAGACACATGATAAAAAGGAGAAGAAGATGGTGGTTCAGAAGCCCCACGGAACCATGGAATACACCGTAAGTACAAGCAGGATGGCAGGGACCTTCATCAGTACTGCTGGATTGATAGCACATTTCTCCCTGACACGTTTTGCCCCTTAGCTGTGTTTATGCTTGAATAATGAAACGTCGTGAGATGTGTTCCAGGTCCTTTCTCTTTCTCCCTCTGTTCTCCCTGGACGTACTTGTGTGAACCAGTGACTTGGGGGTGCATGTGAGGTCTCTGGCTACAGCTGTCCCCTGCTGAGCGCCAACAGTACTTGTGCTGACCTGGCTGGCATGGTGGGTGTCCCCTTTCTCACCACTCCAGTGCTGCCCACCTGAAGCTGGGTTGCAGAAGACGACCTTCCTCAACACAGGGCTGTTTCAGTCAGGCATGTGCAGTAGCTGTGTTCCTCCACTTTGGTGACTTGAGTTGGCCCGGTTATGACCAGGGCTGCCATCTTAGGTCTCCATCTCTGCCATGCTTTCTGAAACCCAGAGCCATGTCCTCAGTGCCCACTCAACATACCCACTTGGTTCTCTGTGCTTGGTCCTGTCAGGAAGCAGTGGCTTTGTCATTCATATATCGATGCAAGGCAGATGCCTGACATCTTTCCATGTTCTTTCCTATTTCCTGTAACCATCAGCAAGTCGAGCCGGATCCCTTCATTATATTCCCTCATACACTCACGTTCCTTTACATAATTTTTGACATTTTTTATTAGTGTGTTGTTATTTGAATGTCTTATTTCATCCCTAAATTCTTACATCTGTGGAGAACGACGAGACCGTTTCTGTGCTGTATTCTGGGCACCTTCCAGGTTACAGTGTCCTGTGAGTGAGTCGATAGATGAATGATGCTGTTGCGTATGTCGCTGCAACTCCACACTGTGTCGTGTACTCCTCTTGCTGTCTGTACCAGGAGCTCCTGGAGGTCAGGAGCAAGATCATGTTTATAAAGCGAGATTGGCATAAAGTGGGAACGCACGTATTGGTCTGTTTTGATTCACTCTGTGCTAGCACTGTTGAGTATTCTCTTTGACTTCTAAGAAGCTCAGTGCAAGTGCCATTGCCTGCTTGGGTTTTCCCGATGTATATTTATTTTACACTCACTGTTTCCATGGCCTGTCAGCCCCTGTACAGGGCAAGCAGCGAGACGTCATCCCCTGCGATGTTTCCTTTGTTAATCTGCAAGCCTTCCAGAGTCACAGTGAAAAGCCTGGCCCCGGCATTTATGCTCAGTATACTGTGGAGCTCTGTGGGCTCTTCCTGGAGATAATAGACCCAGTCATCTCCAGGAAGGATTTGTGGATTCTGTCTCACGTTACCTAGATATGTTATTGATCCTTATAACTCCAAGCATGCTACCATGCCTCAAAATATGTGCTAGGAAGTACTGGATTAAATGATTTATCATTTATGAAAAACTACAGCCATAATCCTTAAAACTTGTGTGTATCCAGCAGTATGATTCACAAGCCCCTGCAGAATTTGCTTCACACCATATAACAAATAATGAAATAAGAGTAAAAACCAACCCACAAATTAACAAATAGAAATAAGTGTCAGATTAATAATGCAGATGTGCCTACCCGGTTGATATATGTGTATTAATTAATTGTATTTGTCTTTTTTTTTTTTTAATTTTGAGACAGGGTCTCACTATGTAGTTCAGGCTGGCCTCAAACTTGCTGTGTAGCTCAGGGTGGCCTTGAACTCACAACAATCCTCCTGCCTCAGCCTCCTGAGTGCTGGGATTACAGATTGTGTGCCACCATGCCCAGTGCTTGGCAAGTTATTTTTGTACTTGTCATTAGAATAAAAGGTGACTCTCATAATATTGTGCTAGCATTTTTTTTTGTGGTTTTTTTTGGTACCAGGGATCGAACTCGGGACCTTGCACTTGCAAGGCAGGCGCTGGAACCCCTGAGCTAAATCCCTGGCCCTGTCGTGCTACCATTTACTGGTGTTTATACTGGACCTTAAGCGTGGATGTTTGAGCATTCTGGTTTAGTTGGACTCATCCCTTCCTGGGTGTTTGTGGCCCAGTTCTATATGTATACTTCATCTTTATGCAATAACTCTGCTTAGTTAACGTTTTCTCATTCAGTGAACACGTTATACACAGAATCTTTTACAAGCTTTACTCATAAATGAAGCAAATTTATTGGTCACATACCATGAAATGAAATTAGAGCTGTAAAGCAGATATTGTGGTGATGGATCTCTGTTTGAGGGGTGGAGAAAAAGACCCAGAGAAGTGAAGCAGATGCCCAAAGTTGTGCAGCCAACAGGTGGCTAGGTGGGAGCTCAATCCAGCAATCTGGCTCTAGAGTCTGGGTTGTGAGTTTCAATCTTGTACTGACTCTAAACCTTGAAAGTAACTGGAGTTGAATATATTATATATAAATATCTAACAATAAAGATTTTTTTTGTTCATTTGTGGTAGAAATGATTTTGCAAGGGGTTGAGTTAGATTTGCAGTGGAGATCATGGATGGATCCCCTAATTTGTTGCTGAAAAGATTTCACACTGTTTAGTGTGATCTGTAGTATACAACTTTTGATTAATCTGAGGTAGTTCACTAGTTGATGGGGTTTTCATTCCAGGGGCAGTGAGTGTTTAATTCTGCTTCTGCACCTCTGCCTTCTCACCATTCCACTTCCTCTCTCAGCCGCTTCAAACTGCCACGTGGGTTTGTCTCAGAGTCAGCTCTGTTTACAGGGTCCGCCACCCTCTCGGCCCGGGGGCCAGATGGGAACTTCTCAGTGACATTCACTGCAGAGACCTCCCACAAGTCTGTGGCTCTGGGTGGGGGCTGTCTGGGGAGATTGTTTTTTACTGTGAAGCTTCCCATTTTCTCACTGCCCACTTTCTTCTCCTGCAGAGGAGAAAAGGGAAGTGTGCATCTGGAACATATGTCACAAATTGTGTAGGTTTAGAATAACACCCATGTGGTTGGCCACAAAAAATTGTTAAAGACAATGTACAGTTTTCTTGGTGGCTCATCTGAATTTCTTCCAGAGTGCCTAGCCCTCCACAGTATTCACCTGGCAGTTTCTTAAATGTGCCCGAGAAACCACCCTTAGTGGGCCACTGTCCTGAGGGTAGAGCACTGAAGAAAGAGAGAACAGCCAGAAATCCACACGAGAGAGGAGCCCCTCTTTCCCTATGGGTGGGTTTGTTTGTGTGGGGTTTTTTTCTTTTTTCCTTACAGTTTTCTATGAGACCTCCAGAACCTCTATAGATCTAAATTGTACCAAAGTAAAATTAGAAATCTGTTAATGCACAGTGAAATTTGAAGATGAGGGAGCCTAGAAATAAATTATATTTAAGACTTGTACACAGTTTTATGAAGAACTGAGAATGTGCTGTCTTTCATAGTATATCTGGATGGAACTATTACTTTTTCTTTCACTCTGATCTTAAATAGATTAATGCTGTCTATCAAAAAGATTTTTTTGCCTTCACATGTTGAATCTTGTTTTTTGATTTTTCTAGGCTGGAAGCCAGGACACCCTAAACTCCATAGCTCTGAAGTTTAACATCACTCCCAATAAATTAGTGGAACTGAATAAACTGTTCACACACACTATTGTTCCAGGCCAGGTAATTACTTTCCTACTGAAGATCACTTTAGAAATTTTCCATTTGTCTTTTATCACCATACTAAATGTTTTACTATTTGTGTCACAGGATTATCATCAATGATAATGTGATTGGTTCAATCTTTCATCTCTATAGACCCAAGAATTCAGAATGCATCCTGATACCTAAGAACTGGTCAGAGATTAATACTTTGCAAATGATTCACACAGTTCCTTATCATTGTCATTAGCTCATGTAGTAAGTTGGGCTTACTACATAAGTAAGGCGACAGAACCACTGAGCTAAATACCCGGCCCCTGCTTTATTTTAAATTAGGCAAATTTTTGGTAAGTTATGTCTCCGTTTGATACCATAACAAGAATGGTCATCCTGGCCAAAGACAAAGACATTTAGCAGGACCATCAGAAAAGGTTATCCCAATTTTTTCCAGGTTTTTAGTACTTACTTTATTAAACTGAATGAAATTGACAGATATCTAATGTTGCCAGATTAGGTTAATCCAGTAAATTTTTTTTTTCAGTTCCTTCTACACGATAAGATAGTCTGGCATTTTCACTCTAAAACTACATTCAGCCTGTAAATTTCAGTGGTCCAGTCATTAAAAGTGCTTAGGAGATTCCAAGTATCCAGTCTCATCCATGGATGTCCTTGGTTCCCATGAGCACATTTGGGTTCCATTTCTGCCTTACTAAAGCATCTTTGTGAATGTGGACATGGTGGTGACATTTAGTCCTTTCAGGATAAAGAATGTGACTTTTACGCTGAACTTCATTCAGGCAGTGTTCATACTGTTTGCATTTTCTTTCAAGGACAGCACATGAGCCCAGCAGGCCCACAAGTTGGCCAGTTGGTTGTGTTGTTTGCCAGTTAGTGTTTATGAAAAGAGAAATTAGTATCCTGCCAGTACCAGGTAATGGGAGTGGGGGGTAGAATCTTCATTAAAGCACTTTAAAAATTAATGAATTTTCATCTCTAAGAAAACAGATGTTAATCTTTTTATTTTGGGCTCACTTTATAATTTCCAGTACTGTTGCATACCATGTAGTTGACACACAGAAGAGAACATTAGGCATGTATTTAGAATTCAAATCCAAAGATTACGGTCATCGGAACATAGTAAAATAGCTTAGGGGATACTCTGTCCATAAACAAAATGGTTGATTGGAACAACAGTAAAGTTCAGTAGCCAAGAGGAATTCAAAGACTGCTTTAATGTGCATGTGATATTGTTGAAAATACCAGAAATAGGAGCCCACAAACTTTGCTTCCACTTGGTCTTGTATTAGCAGTTTGACCTGTACAGCAAGTCACTTCCTTTTTTGGATCTTAGTTTCCCTAATCTCTGCAGTTAGGGCTTGGGCCGTATAATTTCACATCTCACCAGCCTCTATCAAGGTGTTGCAGCCCTTACAGAACCAAACAGCTAGGTGATGTCTCAAACCTGTCTCTGCTCATTTTTTTTCCTGGCAGAGATAAGAAATTAAGAAGAATAAAGTAGATTGAGGAGCTTTAAAACAGAGATCATCTTTTGCTTTCAAGGATTTTTAAATACTGTCTCGGTGCCTGGAGAAGGCAGATGCACACTCATCTCAGTAGATCTCATAAATCAAAGCTGGTTTGATCTGCTTTGGGACCAGAAAGTTCGATGCTTGCCTTTCTAGAGACTGATCTGATGATCACCTTGCGGTAGGAAGAACTGGTCTGGAAGGGTCAATGACCACATAGCAGGTGATTTCCAGAGGAGGTTACGTGGGCACCAGCACAGTCTTACTCTAGAGTTTTGTTGTTTCAAAATAAAAAATTTTTAAAGATCAGACAGACTTTAAAAAATTACAGAGAATGAAATGTTTTTCAGAAGGTTCTGAGTTTGCTCTGAAACATCAAACTTGAGGACATGCACAAAAAATGTACACTGACAAGTAATTTATCCTGAACACACTCAAAAGTTACCAGTGGGTGTGTACTTGAAGATGTGTTGATATTCCTGCCGTACCTCGGCCACATATACGGTTGTTTTCCATGTTTAAATGGCAGCTTTGCTTTATGGTAAAGAACTTTAGGACCCCAAGGGCCCCTTTGGCCATGTGTGGGAGTGAACACAGAATTCTTTTCCGGGGCCAGCAGGAAAACCTCAGCCTTGCTGTGACCCAGGCCACACCCGGGTTCAGGGAGCACGAGGTAGCACGTGTCCTGGTGACCTTCCAACTCTCACGTGTCCCCTCTGGCTGCAGTGCAATTAGCTGTTTAGACAAGACTTTGTCCCCTCGACTCAGCATTTCAAATGTGTGTGATAATTGAACCTCAGTCTCTGTGGCTTGTACTTTAAAGAGTTCAGGTGCAAAAAAAATAAGAATTGTTTGGGGGAAATGTCAACCATCGTTCCTTTGTAGATGAACTCTAGACTTTGTAGAACTCTAAACTCTTGCCTTTGCTGTTGGCTTTATTGAAGACGTTGTAAAGAACTCCTAGCCTGAGTGCGGCCCAGGATTCAACCCCCAGTACTGGGGGGCTGGGGCAGTCTTCCAGATCTGGTCATCGTATGTACTTTTCATGTTATCATCAGGAAAAAGAAAGAGTTCAGCCAGGAGACTCCTTTTCCTGGGGCTCCGGGAGAGAGAATACCAGTCCTTCTGGGAAATGCATTTGCTTGCGTCTTATGGAGATTGAATCCTGCTAAGCTCCAGTGCCTGACCCTCTGCCTCAGCTTTGGGGAACTCAGGGCTCTCTGTGTTCCTTTCGCAGCAAGTGTTTGTTAAGGACGAGCACATGTTTTCAGTGGTAACCCTCCTCTTACATCCTCTTGCTTTTTTGTAAATGTGCTTTTTGTGTTTGTCTCAGGTCTCTTCTGGATTGAAGTGAGGTTTAAGTAACGAAAGTTAAAACACAAATACTGCATAGAGGAGATAGAACAGTATTGATTCTGAGATTAGCTCTGAATCCTGTTTTACAGCATTAAAAGTTAGCATTTTAGGATTATATTTGATATATGCCAAAATAGCATATCTCATTCAAAGAGTGTTGAAGGACACGGCCATAATAACATTTTATAACCATGCTTTGCAGAAGAAGGTATTTTGTACAACCTGTTGGGGCATTTTAATTTTTATAGAATCCAGACCGTGGTGGAGGAGACAGCACTGGGAGTATTTCACTGATGTTACCTGGTGCAGTTTATCGTATAAGGTCCTATTATTTCAGCACTCAGGCCTCCTTGCAGTAACCAAGCCAGGATTCGTTCCCTGCCTACCTGGTGCAGCTTTATATTTAGAAGTGTGCCAGACTTTTTGCTCCTCTATTCTCATACACCACAGGTTGAGCAGCCCTAATCCAGAATCTGAAACGCTCTCAAATCTGTTTGAGTGCATTGGAAACATTCTGGATTTGGGATTTTTATAAAATTAGAGATGTTCCCCAGGTAAAGTCTGTGCAGATATTTCAAACGCCCCACCCCCCAGATCTGAATCTGAAATGCTTCCGGCCTGAGGCGAGGCAGTACTTCAATAAGGGATGTTCACCCTGTCTGAGCCCCCTTCTCTGGAAGGCTCTTCCCTCCTCCCCTCCTCTTCCTGCTTGGTCCAGACGCCACTTGGACCCACTTGCTTCACATGACTGGCCATCAGGCTCATCACCTTCCGGTCCCCGTAGGCATGGCCCATGGCTCTGCTGTGCTGCACATGCCCGCAGGGCTGGGTGTCATCTATGGATTCGTCACCATGACCCCGGTTGCTACGAGCTCCGTGAGATCAGCCAGGTCTTGGTCCTGCACAGAGTGCCACACAGCACAGAGGCATCTCTAGGTGGCAGCTCCCTGTCTGTCCGATTGTTGGACCCACTCAAGTCGCTTCCTCCCATCCTCAGGTCCTCTTCGTGCCAGACGCCAGCTCTCCCTCCGGTTCCTTGAGGCTCTCCTCCTCCAGCCCCGGTGCTACTGTCTCTCCCTCGTCATCGGACGCCGAGTACGACAAGCTGCCTGTGCGTATGCACCGTGCTCCGTGCCCGGGTTTGTTCTGAACACATGTGTTCTCATGCATTAGAATCCACATGTTACTGTTCTTTTTGGTACCGGGAATCGAACTCGGGTCTTTGCGCTTGCGGGGCAGGCGGCGGAACCACTGAGCTAAATCCCCGGCCCACATGTTACTTTTGACGATTACACCTGCAATCCCCCCACAGGGCGGGAGTTAGGTAAGTTGGTCTTTGCTCCAGAGTATGCGTCCTCTCGGAGAAAAACCATCTCAAAGATAAAAACCCATGCCTTGGGTAAAACTGTGAAGTTAAACTGCCGGTGAGGTACACAGATTATTTGTACTCCTTCCTTTTTTAAAGAACTGGGCCAGGGATTTAGCTCAGTGGTTCCATCGCCTGCCTCATAAGTGCAGGGTCCCAAGTTCAATCCCCGGTACCAAAAAACAAAAACTAAACAATAAAGAACTTGAGTCAGAAATAATATGAATTATTTTATTTAGGTAATCTTCTAAGACATTTAAGAAACTTGTTTTATGGGTTCATACATATACCTTTGTAAAAAAAAAAAATCTTAGCTTAACTGGGAATGGTGGCACATGCCTGTAATTCCAGCACTTGGGAGGCTGAGGCAAGAGGATCGTCGTGAGTTCGAGGACAGCTTGTACTACATAGTGAGTTCAAGGCCAGCCTGGAATACACACCAAGATCCTATCTCAAAAGACAAAAAAAAAAAAAAAATCTTAGATTGATTTGGATACCTATTGCTATATTTGTGATATTTTTGAAGGACAAAGTACATTTGGCTATTTTTATATTTAAGTTAAATAGTATTCTTAAAGGAGAACTTATATGGCTTGTTTTATATATACAAGTTGTTTTGAAAAATTGCTTTTATTTGATTTTTGGAAATTTTTGCTTTCATAAGGATGCTGACTTAGCAAGAAAGGCCTTAAAACCCATTGAAAGAGTCTTGTCATCTACTTCGGAAGAAGATGAGCCAGGCGTGGTGAAATTTCTCAAAATGAATTGTCGCTACTTCACTGATGGAAAGGTACATGGCGGTGCCGGTCATTTTTTGTGGAATCTGTAGAAACTAAAGGCTGTAAGTCACTGGAAGGAAGTTTACGGTAAAATACTTGCCCATAGTTGCAACTCAAGATTTGACAAGCATCTGTTTGCTCCCTAGCATTCAGTGACTCGCAGTTACCGGCCACAGGAACTGTGATGAACGGGAAGGTGATTCCCTGTGACCTTGGATTTATCACCAACCTTTCAGTTCTTACCTGGAATTCTTAGGGCGAGGGCGTAGCAAACAGAATCAGACTCACTGAGACCACAGGCCAGGGATTTAAATCCCAGAGGGTCATTTTTCTCTTCTATAAAATAAGAACAGTAATAAAATATAATAGGGTGTGGTAGCTAAAAGAGATGATTCATGTAAAGACATCGTCACCTAATCTGAAAAATGGTCATTTCTCATCCTGCTGCCACTAATGCTAGTATTCAAATGTTGGCTGCTGTTAGCTTTTTAGTTGTTGATGTTTTACACAGAAAAAGTCACACTTGTAACCTCTGAAGGAGCTGTACTAATATTCTGTGCTCATAATAGAGTTCATATCAGGTTCCACCTAGAAGGAAAATATGTTATTGATAGGTGTTTGTAACTTCACAAACAAAAATAATGCCTGAACACAAAAACGTTGACAAAGGTGATTTTTAGAGTCACTGAGCATCAGAAGAAATTATTTATTACAGGGAGCCACCTGAATCCTTCTGTCCCTGGTAAATAATATGCCACCAGCCAGTAAAGGCCAACTCACCTGACCAAACCTCAGGCATCAGACTTGAAGCGCCACCAGGCTTCTGTCTTCTGCTTTTGATTCCACAGTGCAGCTGCGTCCCTGGGCTGCAGCATGTGGGCCCTGCAGACATCGTGCAGCACGTGGCCAGGGCTGTCCTAGGCCCCTTTGCTCTGACTCTTGCTCAGCACCCGTGCTCATCAGACATGCGGACTGCTGTGGGGCCTGCAGCGCCTGTCCCCACCAGGACAGTGGCTCCCACCGCTCAGAGAGCCCCGGGGCTGTGATTGTGCAGTGCGAGGGGCAGCAGCCAGGGCTCACAGAGTCCGTGGAAGGCAGTGTGGGTGAATGACAGCACCCCTGTCTGTCGCTGTCCTGCAGGGTGTGGTTGGAGGCGTCATGATCGTCACCCCCAACAACATCATGTTCGACCCCCACAAGTCTGACCCCCTGGTGATCGAGAACGGCTGCGAGGAGTACGGCCTCATCTGCCCGATGGAGGAGGTCGTGTCCATCGCGCTGTACAACGACATCTCCCACATGAAGATCAAGGACGCCTTGCCATCGTAAGAGCTGTTCTGTCCTTTCCCGGGAAGGGAGGTGTGAGAATGCAGGGCAATGTAAAAGTGAGGGCATTTGCAGAAGCAGGGGGTTGTGTAGAGCAGACCTGGAAGGTGGAAAATGTCAGCTGTAAATTTAAAATATAGAAAAATGAGCTGGGTATGGTGGTGCCCGTGATAATCCCAGCGCTCAGGAGACTGAGGCAGGAGGATTGCCATGAGTTCTAGACCAGCCTGGGCTACATAGTGAGTTCAAGGGGAGTCTGAGCTACATAGCAGGACCCTAAAAAAAAAATGAATGAAGTAGAAACAATAAAAGTCAATGCTATGATAAAGTTTAATATATAAAGATTAAAACAGAAAAGTAGAAAAACTAACAACTGCTACTACCAGTAAAAGATACTTGTTGGGCTTATTTTTCTGAGAAGCAATGCATGTTCTTAATGAATTCATGAAAGAAGATATAGTTTCTCTGAAAGAACTTTAGCCTGATTATCAAAAAAAAAAAAAAAAGAATAATATTTTCTTCTAGGTTGGATTTTTCATTTCCCATTATCTTTTGGGGTTTCTTTGGTACCGGAGATCCAACTCCAGACCTTGCACTTGCGAGGCAGGTGCCGGAACCACTGAGCTAAATCCCCAGCCCTTTTCCAGTTTTTCTGAGACAGGGTTTTGCTCTGTAGTTCAGGCTGGCCTTTGTCTATGTATTGCAGGCTGGCCAGGAGCTCAGGGAGACCTTCCTGCCTTGGCCTCAATGCTGAGATTATAGGTGTGCACCACCCCACCCGGCCCCTCTGGGTTGAATTATTAAGAAGAGTTGTGTTTACTGTCAGTTAAATTTCCAGACAAGCAGTGTTCCTCACCTGAGTCTGCCCTGACCGCAGCAGGAGCGAGTGAGTAGGCAGTGCATGACCACCGTTGCTGCAGCCAGAGCCTTACACGGTGTGGAGCTGGGGATGCTTTGTTTTCTTCTCTGAAGTGTAGATGGATATTATTTTAGCCCTGATTACTTTTGTCTTATGATGCTGGGTTTATTATAAAATAATTTTGAGTGGAAAGCTCACCATAAAGAAAAAGAAAGTCAGAAAGCCGAGGGAACTGAAGACCCTCTGACACTATCGCTGTGCCGTCTCTGCTGTGCCTCCGTGAATGGCGGCTGCAGACACCTTCAGCGACCTGTGATGGGACACCAGTGGCCCTGGCAGCAGGCTGGAAACTGCTGTGCGCATGCAGAAGGGTGGGGCCGAGGGAACGGACCCAAACAGTGCTGAGGTTCCTGCCACCTCCGTCAGACTCCCATGAACCAGGCACCATCTCCGCAGCCTTCCCCAGCCCAGGCCACTGCTTTCCCACCGGGACTGGGGTGCTAAGCTCTTTCTGAACCCCGCTGCCAGGCGGGGGAGCCCAGTGCCATGGTGATGAAGGCTAGAACCGCGTGGGCTTTCTGGTGGGCTCCTGGCTCTGTGCTGTATTTGATCCCTAGGTAAATGGAAGTGATGGTGCCTTTGCCTTACAGAGCCACATGCATCCACCTACCCACAGGCTTAGAAGGTAGTTGAGTGCTTGCCTGTCTCCTAAGTGCAGGCTGCTGCTGTACCCTCATGGTGCACATCCAAAGTTCTGTGTGCGCTTCCGTGTCAGGGAGGGGAGGCTGTGCGCTCTCGGCTAGGCTTGTGCAGGTGATGCGTGTGCACTTTGCACACAGGGCTGGAGGTGAGTGGCCGGGCCCTGCCCCAGGAGCCGCCCTGCGCTGGGTCCCACGGATGTGGACAGAGCAGCGCCCACAGCGCCCCATGAGACCCCAGGAGTGCAGGATCCGCCTCAGAGTGCAGTGAGGGGAGGACAGGAAGCAGAGGGCTCGTTTGGGAAAGATGCCATGAACATTGTGCTCTCCGCAGGAAGAGCCAAGAGGGTCAGAATAGTAAAGATACAGCTCAGTTTGGGAGTGGATGGCCAAACAAGTACGGGATTTCTTACCAGATTATGGCTTCTGGTGGAGCAGTCGCGTTGGGCATCTTCAGCCTTACCATACTGAATATCCTGCTTCAGCATACAAGTTACACTTTTACAGAAAACATCTCTCAGTGTGAGATTATGTTCAGTGATCTGGGATGCAGGGATGATACTGTGAATGACAAGAGAGAGTTAGGATTGGCTCCTATCTGGGTGCGGTGGCATACGCCTGTGATCCCAGCACTCAGGAGGCTGAGGCAGGAGGACCACTGTGTGGTTAAGGCTAGCCTAGAATACATACTGAGGCCCTGTCTCAAAAGGGAAAAAAATTCTACTTGATTACTAATGTGTTGATATTTTGCATGCTGTTCCTGCCTTAGATGCAACTATATAAAGGGCTTTTGGTCTTACAATCATATTGTACCAATGAGCAATATGGAATTGATGAGGAGAGTCATTATGAAATAAATAACATTCTCTTCAGAATTTCATCAGTTGTTTTTAAAAGATTAAATTTACCAAGCGTGGTGGCACACATCTGTAATCCCAACATTTGGGAGGCTGACAAAAGAAGATTGCTACAAGTTT
This sequence comes from Heterocephalus glaber, assembly GCF_000247695.1. Next base: position 495,979 of record NW_004624753.1, read on the forward strand.
GAGGATTTAGTGAGTTGGAGACCAGCCTAAACTACATGGTGAGATCCTGTCTCCAAAAATCCAAAAGAAAAAATTAAAATTGCTTAGTGTTATTATTACTAAAATTTTTAATGGCAAAACAAGTAAAAATTTCTAGCTACAATGTGCAAACAGTTTTTAATAGAGAACGTGTATAAAATCTCTGCATCCTTACTTTTACATTTTGTATTTTTTATGCATCTCATAACTCCAGCTGCCACAGAGAGTAGAAAGGAACAACTGAAGGGATTATTGATTATCATTAAGTCTGGTCTGGCTAAGTCTCGAAAAACATTCATTAACAACTGAGCCAGCTGACACCGTTATGTTCGTGGCATAGCAGAGCCTGGAAGCCACAATATGGAAACAGCGGATAGCTGCCTTAGGCCCAGGGCGGGACTTGGCAGCTTGAGTCAAGGTAGAACAGGGAGAGAGAGGCAGCTGAGGTAACTGAGGAGCCCACTTGCAGGAAAACTGAATATACTCTTAGTGGTCATGTTCAGTAGAGAAGAAAGAGAAGAGGGGCCTGGATATTTACAGAAGAGAGTTTTGCTTATTTATCACATACATGAGGAGCTTGGGGTTTTTTGTTGGAGGGCTGCTTGCACTCTTTCAAATATGCCTAAGTAAATGTTGAGGTCCAATATGGAGATGACACTGCATTGCACTATCCTAACTGACTAGAACAGAAGCATCTTTAGTACCTCCCGGGCTGTTAGTATCGGGCAGAACATTCTGCCTACGCAAATTCATCCCGAACAAAGACTGTCAGAATTGTATTTAGGACACGGCATCCAGTCTCTCAACGGATGCTTCTGGAATTGAGTGGTGAATTTTAAAAGCTGCTTAAGACATTTGTCAGAGCCTAACAGTTACCTAGGCTTTTATTTTCTACTGGAAAAAGCCTGGCCACTCCATGCAGGTGATTTGTAAAACCACCTTAGGGAGACCATTTTCATGTACTTGAGAACTTCCTGATATTTGACCACTTTATTGTTGTAATTTATTTTAAAGTCGGAATAATAAAGCATTACTTGTAAGATGATCTGGTCTGTTTTAGAATATAGAACTATTTCTGAAATTGAAAGTGATATTTTTAAAAGGAAGGGGTTCTATATTTCTGTTTGAACCCAGCAGTGGCACTACTACTAGTAGCGGTAAGTGAAAACGTGGAGTTACTTGTGACATTTCTAATCATAGTTCAGAAAATATATTATTCTGGACCATTTAATTTGAACTGAGGAGAACATGTTTTATAATAAATGTTTTGTATAATTCATATCTGTGTAGAAAGGCATGTGATATTAAGTAAAAATAATTGACTGCATCCAGGATAATGTTTCAGCTGATAAACTAGGTGGTCCATTGCTGTAAAGTAAAATTATATTGTTATAAAATAAATACACATCTAAGAAATAAGCTAAGCCTTATAAGAGCTTTTTGATAAGATTTACTTATCTATAAAATTTTAACTATAACACGGAACTGCTGACATCTAACCAGAAGACTAACAAATGTTTCCTCTTGCTTCTTCGGGAAAAGTGGTGTGTTTCTCATTGGAAGCATCCAATTCTAAGCCCAAGGTTCAAGACTAGTAATTTTATAGAGAGTAATTAAATAAACAGCTGCAAAGTCAGTGAGCCTTTCAGAATTAACCGAGTTGTTTTCTACACTATTGTACAAAAGCAAAGGCTTTGAATGTTTAAGGAATTTTAATCAGTGGTACTAACATATTTCCTCTTTGTCCTTTGCTTCATGAAGATTGGAAGCATTATTGTTCCGTATTTAAAATCTTATGAGCAACACCTCCACGTTCATGTATAACTTAGCAAACCATCTGTGTGCTTTTCCTGAGATGCACAGCTCATGGTTCACTGTCTCGCCGTTTCCTTCCGTTGACTTACGTTTCATTTTGAAGTCAGTCTCAATCTCATTTTCTTGTCCGGACATGGTTTTAAGTTAAATTTAAGTTGTGGTACATTTTGCTTTTGGTTGAGTTTTTGTTCTGCTGTTTTGCTTTTTGCCTCCATTCCGCGTTTGGTTTTGCTTTTAACATCTCGTGTGCACCCACCATTTTGCCCCCACAGTGACCTACCTCGGGATCTTTGTCCTCTGTACAGGCCTGGAGAGTGGGAGGACCTGGCGTCCGAGAGGGACCTCAGCCCCTTCAGTAAGTTCAAGTCCATCAGTAAGGAGAGGCGGCAGCAGAGCGGGGCCAGGACCGGGGCTTCGGGCCCCCCGCGGGCAGGCTCTGCGGAGGGCGCCCCCCAGCACCCCGACTCCTCGGGCGGCCCCGGGCCCGGGAGACGCGGGGAGCTGCGGCCCGGCGGGGAGCCCTTTCCCGCGGGGAGCGAGCCCGGCGGGGAAGCCGCAGGTCCGCGCCCTCACTTTGAATCTGCAGCCAGAGAAAAGTGCCTGGAAGGGGAGGACGACGACTTCGTTGACTTGGAAGAGCTCTCTTCTCAGGCTGAGAGCGGAGTGGGGAAAAGCGACGCCGCAAAGGAGCGCCCTTCGGTTGGCTCGCAGGAGCCGCGAACGGACTCCTCCGCCGCGGAGGTGCAGGCGCGGTCGGTCCTGAGCGCCCAGGCCAGGGAGCGCGCCGCGAGGCTGCAGGGGACCCTGGCCTCCGAGGCCTGCGAGGAGCGAGCCGCCGCGCCGGAAGCGGAAGTGGACCCGCAGTTGGGCTGCGCGGAAGGCCGGCCGGCACACTCCCCGAGCGTACTCGAAGACCTCGATAAAATGAAACTCATCGAGTTCTACCTAGCTCAGAGCGAAGAAGGGCCACGAGAGGCCGAGAATACGTTGGAGGCAGAATGGAGCGACCCCGCGGGCATAGACATCACCCTGAGCAGCGCCCTTCCCCGGGCAGGCAACACGCCGACTGAGAGCACCCCGGAGCCCGGTGAGGCCCCGGAAGAGGAGACAGAGCCTCTCGCCCTGCAAGGGGACCCTGATGCGGAAGAAAAGAGCATCGAAGGGCCTCTAGTCTCCCCTGTGGAGCCAACCCTCGATGACAGCCGCCCCGGCGTGCAGATGAACAGCAAATCCGAGATTCAGTTGTGGCTGTTAAAGAGGATTCAGGTACCCATTGAAGGTAAGCCATTTTTCTTTAATGCCATATTTCTGTTGCATAGTTGCCTTTCTAAAACCTGCACCTATGATAGCAAAAGTAGTACAATTATTTGACGACAATGTTTTCTCAATAGATTGTGTCGTCACTGGTCTCAGTAATCATATTCATAAAATATAGTATCTATTTTGGAACTCAAACTGTAGCATTGATTTCTATTTCAGAAGTAGTTTATTTTGTTAAAATCTTTCAAGTAATTTTGCACTTTTTTAGCTTGAATTTATAAATCTAAAGGAGTTTTAAATGTTTCTTTTTGTTTGTTTGTTTTTTTGGTTATTTGAGACAAGGTCTCACTGTGTAGTTCAGGCTGGCCTCAAACTCACGGTGATGCTCCTGCCTCAGCCTCCCAAGTATTAGGATTAAACATGTGCACCACCACAGCCAGTTAAAATGATTTTTAAGAGATTTCAATTCTAAATTGATTGGCAGCGTGGCACAATCGCTTCCTAGTATCTTTTATTAACTTGTGTACTGTGGACTCTCAGGAACCTAGTTTTGCTGTTGTACTGGTTTTATACTTATCTCCAGTGTGGAGCGTCTCATCTGATGCAGACCCATCTGAAACATCCTGAGCCTTTTCTTTTGGTGCTGAAGGTCTGTAGAACTGATTAGTCGTAACAGGACCTTGGTGTGTGGTGTTTCTGCCACATGCCTTGACTGTCCACCACTCAGAGGGGACTGCACCCTCTCCTTTGGAAATTGAAGTTTTCCATCACCAGTGTGGTCCATACTGAGGAAAGCTTTTTTCCTATGCAATATAGATATCCTTCCCTCGAAAGAAGAAAAGAGCAAGACCCCACCCATGTTTCTGTGCATCAGAGTGGGCAAACCCATGAGGAAATCCTTCGCCACCCACACGGCTGCCATGGTGCAGCAGTACGGCAGGCGCAGGAAGCAGCCGGAGTACTGGTTCGCCGTCCCTCGGGAGAGGTGAGTGGGCGGCACTGAGAGCCTCTCAGGTGTCATCAGGGACAGAGCGTGGACTGCAGAAAACCTGCAGGCCAGGTCACGAGCTGCAGTGGGTGTGCTTGATCTTCAGACAATTAATTTTCTTTCCTCTTGAAGGGGAGAGCGCTCTCTTAACTGTTGGCTGTAGAGTTTCTAGAAGGAACCTGAGTGGCTTTCTGCTAAAGGAGATTGTAGTACAGCAAATCTGAGGTCATTGTAGGTACTGGGTGCCAGACCACTTTCCTTACTTCCTAATTTTTGTTTTGTTTTGTTTTGTTTGGGTTTTGGTTTTTTTGGTACCAGGACTCGGGACCTTGGGCTTGCACAGCAGACGGTGGAACCATTGAGCTAAATCCCCAGCCCACTTCCTCATTTTTAAACGAGGGAGGTGGAGCTGTGATCCAGGGCCCTGATGGGAAGTGCGCTTCCTTGGGAATAAAGGAACACCTTGGCGTGCATCCACACCCGCTGAGTGTGTTAGAGAAGCCTGATGGTCCTAAAGCACTTTATTAATTTGTACCTTTTAATCGATACAAACTAATTGTCCACATTTATGAGTTCCACTGTGATATTGTCATACGTGCTTATGATATGTCATAATCCCACAGGACAATTAGTGTATTTATCATGCAAACATTTGTCATCTCTGTTTTGGGAGCTTTAAACATCCTCTCTTGTAGAGGCTTGAAACATGCAGTAAATTGTTGCTAACTATAGAATACTCAACCCACTCCTCCCTTTAACTGTACGTCTGTGCCTTTAACTAGCCTCTCTACCCCACCAAGTCTGGTAACCACAGTTCTGCTCTTCTGTGAGATCAGCCTCTTTAGTTGCTGCGTGTAAATGAGAACATTTCATATTTGTCTTTCCGCGCCACATTTATTTCAGTTAACGTGATTCCCCTGGGCTTGCCCATGTTGCTACAAGTGACAAGCTTTCACTACATGCCACATTTTCTTATCCACCCTTGATGGGCACACAGTTGTTTCCACACCTTGACTGTTGGTGAAGAGTGCTGCAGTGAGCATAGGATATAGGCAGAGAGATTTGTACTTTTAAATCTCTTCAAACGAGATAGTTTATTGGTTATATGACAAGTCCAGGATGGCAGAGATAGTATCATGGAAATTCTTTAGCAGTACATCACCAAAGATGTTCTTATAAGAAAAATTGTTAAGAAATAGTCCCTTTTAGAAAAACAATAGAAATGAGTTTGAGCTCAGGCTGGGCTACGTAGTGAGTTCAAGGCCAGCCTGAACTACATAGCAAGACCCTGTCTCAAAAAACCAAAAAAAAGAAAAGAAAAAAGTGGGTTAGGAAAAAAAAATTGTTTTTCTTTTACATATGTAGTAGAATAGAAAATGCCTTTGGAAGGACTTGTGCCTTGGTTATTTTTCTCATTGCTGAGACAAAATATCCAAGAGCAGAATTAACAGGGGAAAGGTTTATTTCAGCTCAGTTTGTAGAGGTTTCAGTTCACAGTGAGCTGGCTCCCAGGCAGGGCGGCACGGCAGAGAAAAACCATTCATGGCAGCAGAAGGCAGCAAGCAGCGAAGTAGGGAAGCAGCAGCAGCCTTCTGTCCACCCTGTGTTCGTCCAAGCTCCCAGCCTCTGGGCAGTGCCGCCTACACCTCGGGTGAGGGCCTTAATCCCAGCATGGCCCTCTCAATCGCAGCATCGCACCTTTAACACCGGTATCACAGCCTCCGTCCAGCCAGCTCTGAAAAGCCCCATGTATGAGTGTATGAGGCTTTGGGGGACCTCTGGTTACAGCCACGACAGACCTGCAGGTCACTGTGACTGCGAAGCCCACACATCCCCTTCCCTGACTGGTCGTGAAACGTCATCATCTGGGCAGACCTTGCAGCTGACACCTGAGGTCCTCAGCGTGAGCTCTCATAACGCAGAGTTAAATTCCAAGCCAGAGCGCACTTCTGGATGATGCTTGCCCAGAATGATGATTCTCATCAGGAGAGTTGTCTTGCTTTGAATAAATTATAGTTTAATGTGAAAGTAACAGGGCTTTTACTAATGAGTTTGTTAAAGGCCTTTCTCTTCCACACAAACCCACGTTAACGTGACATTTTTCACCATCAGTTTTGCGCTTATGTAATGTCCTCCCTTGCCTGTGCCTGCAGCCTCCCACTGCCGATCGCTGAAATCTTAAAGCAGGAATTCCGTGGGAAAAAATGTATGTGTCTTAGCTTATTATTTTTAGATGTTTGAATAGAAGCAATGTAGATTTCTGAAGGTCTGTTAAAATCGGAGTCCTACAGTGAAAATTTCCATGTTTATAGTAGCAAAACGCATAATAGCAAGATCTTGGAAAAGATACATACAGGAGGAATAGATAGATAGATAGATAGATAGATAATCTACCAGTAGATGAATGGATAAAGAAAATGTGGCATTTATACATAATGAAGCACTACTCTGCCATAAAGTAGGATTCATTTGAGTCATTTACAGGAAATGTACCTTAAGACCGTTATGTTAAATGAAATAATCAGACACACAAGCTTGAACATCACACAGCTTCTCTTATGTGAGAAATCTGAAGTATAAATAATTTGAAGAGCAATATGAAAGATGGACACCAGGCACCAGGGAGATAAATGTTTTGCAGATGGGAAGGGGCCTCCAAGATGGAGGAGGAAGGAAGGAGGGAACAGAAGAGGAAATAGAGAACTAAGTTATGTTGTGTACACACATGTACCGGCCCCACACAATGAATCATTGTGTATGTACTGCAGACGTCAACCAATAAAATTTGTTTGGCCTTCTTTATAAAGAATTCACAACTGGGCTACACCTTAAAGATTTAGGCCAGTTCCTACTTTTATGGGTGAGCAAAACAACACTAAAATTTCAATGGGTTATGTGGACTTTTCATCATCTCTTTCAGAGAAATTATCTATTGTATATATCACTAACACTGGGAAAATGTATTGTTTATAGTATTAGAAAAATATTTTCAATTGTACTTCCTTTAAAATGAGCATTTTGTGTACCCCACAGTCTTGTAATATAGTAAGTCTTGTAGCAATTCCACCACCGTGTAATTCTTTTTACTGTCATTCTTTAACCTAGAAGAAATCCGCAATGCTGAAATAGTTCTTCTCTTTGACCTCTTATATAAGAGGTTTTGTGAGCTTTTTAAAGTAGGTTACTTATTGAATTCCATTATACTGTATTTTTGTGACTAACTTGTGTTTGAGTAGCAAATAGTTTTCTTTCTTGAGCTAATTATTCATGAACCAACAGTTTTCTTGGTGGTATTATGTTGCACTGCTGTTAATGATGATAGTTTTTTTATATAGATTTTAGGAAATTTTTTATAATTGTTCCCTTTTTTTCCAATTCCACCTGCCCTGAAGGAACCCACATTTCAGTTTAAGAGGGGACAGATGGGGAGGTCCTGTGGTTAATTCCCCCAGACCTCCAAGTACACAGGAAGAAAAAAGTTCATTTATTGCAGTTTATGAAATTCTTCAGACCTCAACAAACGTCCTCAAGGGTGAGCTAAGAGGTGGCCCACACTGGTTTTCTCACTCGGTAATTTCTGGATTCCTGTGCTGCGTCAGCCTGAACGTTGCTACTTGCTCTTCGGCTTCATAGGTCTGTGCAGCCATTGGAGATTCAGCAGCAGAGGGAAGCCACCTTCAGCCTGGCTCCTTCCCGGGCCACAGGATGTTCTTTCCAACCCTGTAGAGGCAACATCTTGTTTGCTTCAGGCAGGTTTCTTTGACTCATCCAGTACGCTCAAGATCCTTATCACAGAAAAGTAACGCTTTTGTTCTGAGTACGGTTGCAGTACATAATGATGACATTTACTGTGGCGAGTTGATGCACATTCAGAACACCCTTCATTCCTTCTGTCCCCTTCTCTCGCGCTCCTTCCCATCTGCAGCAGCTCTGTTTTCATCATGTTTCACTATTTCGCTCTGTTGCTCCTAACACATTTTAAAAAAAAATACAGCTTTCTCCTCCTTATTGTGAGTAAGAAGTTAGCTGCACCAAATGCCCCCTGCTTTTACGTGGTGCTCTGTGGCTCCCTGTACCCCAGCATTGAATGATGTGCTCACCCCACTGAGGAAGAGAGCGAGGAAGGCAGAGAGAAGGGAAGGCGATGGGGAAAAGTCCGCAGAGTATCTGGTTATCGCCTTTGCTTTGAATGGGTGTTTTTTCTCCCCTCTGCAAAAATTATTAAAGTTCAGATACTACAAGTCGGAAACAGGGAGTAGCTGAAAACTACTCGAATACACAGTAGTTGTATTTACCTTGGTCGAAGTTGTCAGAAGAGCTCTCTGAACCCAGGGAAGCTGGCATATTTTTCCTGAAGAGCTGCACGCCGACCCTGGCAGCATCCTCAGGTGCCTGGGGAACAAGTAGGTCTCCCCAAAACACTGCAGAATCACAGACGACTCTGGGGGCGTCTGAGGATACACGGATGGGCTTGGGACATTCACAGCGTTTTAAGAACTCGACTTACACACCTGGAGGCCTGTGCTAATTTAACCATGAGGACAGTGGGTAATTCTGCTCTATTAAATAGTCTAGTACAGGTTGAAAATCCTTTACCTGTAATGCTTGGGAGCAGAAGCGTTTCAGATTTCAGAGTTGTTTGGATTTTGGAATATTTGGTAAACTTTACCAGATAAGCATCATTCATCCAGAATGCTGAAATCTGAAATAAAACATTTGGAATCCAAAACTTCATGAGTACTGACATGACACTCAGAAACATTCAGATTTCTGGCTTTTTGGATCCTGCACACCTGTACAGGACCGCTCAACTTTGGCACTGGTTACACTGGGGGTTGCATAATTTTTTTTTTTGGTATCAGGGATCGAACTCAGGACCTTGCACTTGTGAGGCAGGCGCGGGCGCCACTGAGCTCCTTCTCTGGCTCTGGGCTGCATAATTCTTTGCCGCCGGTGGTAGCGCTGTCCGCGCCTTCTGCCCACTGTGGACCAGGAGCTCCTCCCAATTGTGACAGGCACAGGGGTCCCTTGACGTTGCTAGCTGTCCTCCAGATGGACAACGCGCATCACACTAGGAAGTCTGGTCCGGTGTTATCCCTGGTCTAATGTTATGCTTTTCTGAAAGTGGCTGTGAACCGCAGTAGCTGAGTGATGCAGGAATTTGACTGTACTTAAGACTCCATTGTACTCGATGGCATTCATAGAATTTACTCATCTGCACGTATTGTTCCCGTTCCTAGGCCCTAATTTCATAAAACACCCTTTGCTCAATCTTTTCATTAAAAATTTTAACTTCCTTATTAATACAATAATAAAACAAGTTATTCCTGTAGGAGCAACAGTGTTACCGGAGGTAACCCTAAATTGATAGAGTACCAGAGCAGTAAAGTTGTTGCTACCACACCATCAAGAATTGGCTTTTGCACCTTGTCCACAGAAGTCTGTGAGCCACTGCTGGAAGCTGTGTGAGTTAAGAGCACCACACTCTCCCCTGCCCTGGAAGAGGGTGGAGTCTTGGGGTGCAGAACTGGGCTCCAGAGTCAGGCAGACATGTGAAAAATCCCTGGGACACATGGCCCTTGGGTGGGTACTTTTCTCCCCTTGAAATATAATTTATTAATTTATAAAATGGGTCATACGAGTCTAAGTAATTAGAACGTATCTGAACCATTACTGAGTGCGTACTTCCTGGCAGGCCCTGCGCTAGTTCCAGGTAAACCAGACGGGCCCTGAGGACCTCAGGAACAGCTGTTGGAAATAGTTCCTGATACTTTCTGGAAACTTAATGTATGATTTATTACACAGGTTTGGGTACTCTTCTATATCAGAAATAGTGTGGTGGTCCGTTTTTCTGTTTTCTTCCTCAATTCTAAGAGATGATTTCCTTTTATAGAAAGAGGCCGCTAGGGTCAGTAGTGTGAAGACTTGTAATCCTCCTTGTCTCAGGAGGCTGAGGCAGGATCATCCCGAATTCAAGGCCAGCCTGGGCTACATAGCAAAATCCCATCTTTAAAAAAACTTTAAAAAAATTTTAAAGAATCAGTCATTCCTGTTCAAATTAAAACTATTCTTTTTTCCCAATTATTCATGGCCTCTTAATCACTGAAATGTTTTATAACTTGATTTTACATTAAGTAGGCTTTAAAACAATAAGATAGAAGTGGCATTGAATAGCAGAAACTGTAAAATTGCCACGTGAGGCATAAATATTTAATCCAAACTGAATTAGTTTATGTGATTTAAGAAGTAAACTAGTAAGCGAGAACAAGAGAGAGGGGAGGCCAGCGCTGTTATTTCCGATCTGAGAATAATTATGCTCAGATAAACTCAGCAACCCTTGGACGTCAGATCAGCTGGAAGGAAGTGAGAAGAGTTGGCTGGCTGTCAGCAGTGGAAGCTCTAGAAGGTTCGCCATCGTGGCCCTCGGAAGTCTCCCCAAGGGAGAGGCTGTGTTGGGCACTTGAACTACGTGTTCCATATGGAAACCTGAAGCAAATTCTGCTCCCACCAGCAGTTTTCTGTTCCCCACATGCTGAAAAATCTTAAGTGCTGAAAAAGGAAACAATCTAACTTTAAAATATTTCATCTTAAAAATTGACTGAATACTTTTAAAATAACATTTGTTTGATATAGGTTATTAGTGGCTTGAGAGTTTTTATTCTGTGTATCTCCTTTAATAATAGAGCTATTTAATCCTTGATAAACTAATGTGTATTAAATACATTCATTTGTAAAAAAGTATTCTAAAATGCTGTTTTTCTAGTTGCAGTCTAATCAAGGTCAATAAGCCTGTTGATTCATATAAGATAGATAGCTTGTCTTATGCCTGTACACATATGTAAACTCATTATACATAAGCTAAGTTGATTCTCTTTTAGAAAGCATGATATTTTCTTGTATGAGATCAAACATGAATACCCAAGCACTTTGCAATAATTGAGATTTTTGTACTTTGATAATGAAAATGAGCAATGTACACAGGCATGTATAGGTGTCTGTCCTTTTAAATGCTGCAATGCATGCCATCTGTATATGCCTCAGATTCCAGTTTGTCACCTGCAGTAGTACTTCCTGTGACACTTGTTTTCTCTCTGGAATTCCCTGAGGCAACAAGCCCTGAGTAGAATCATGCGTTCAAGTTCCCACTTTTAGAAATGTGTGCCCTTTCTTTACACCAACATTTTCCCTGAGACATTGGATGGAAAGCTGCTCTCATGGACAAGTCCTAAGCATTTCTAGTTAAGTATGTTCATTCTCAGCTCTATCTGGGGGTAGAGCTTTATGTGCATAGTTGCCACTGCCTTACTAGGTTTCTGTGGAAATTTCTTGGTTTTATTTGTGTTCTCTACCGTTTATCCTAATATTGGTTTAATAGTATAGAGTTGATTATGCTCGCTCATTACATTTTAATTTTATGAGATTACTTGGCTGTCCACACATACATTTCAAGAAAGACTATACTAGTTTAATCTTTGATTTTTAGTTCTTCACTATAGTAAATGCACATCAGGATTTATTTCTGTCCTTCATATTTTAAATAATAGCAGCTGTACATACCCTGTAGTCACCTTTTGGCTACCAGAGCTACCTTGTATTGTTAGGAGTAATTGTCAGAGCTTAGTGAGGATTGAATTTTTAACTCTCTTTTTCAAAAATATGCGCTCTCAGTTCTGGATTATTCAGAACAAAGCCTGAAGTCACGAGCTTTTCATCCTGTGCCATCCCTCTGACATCTCACTCACCTTACACAACGGGTGCCAGGCTTCTTTGGGCCCCGATGCAGCTCTGATGCCTGAATGGGAACCGCAGGAAATCCATCACATCGTTGTCCTTGAGCACCTCCTTTTACAAAGACGCTCCTAGGATACATTCATCACCCAGAGTAGGATGGACACTCTTAAAAACTCAAAAGGGAATATCCAGTAAATTAACTCACTAACTCAGCTGTCAGTTTTCCCAGCTCTCCACTGGTCCTTAGGGAGCCAGGCAGGACCCCCACGAATGCCCTCCTTACAAGCTGAGCGCGGAAGGTGGTGCGGCACTTCACACGACTCATCTCATTTATGCACACATCAGTTCTGGGAGGCATGTAATGTCGTTCCCCGATTCACTTAGGAGGAGACTGGGTCACGCTCAGTTGCAGCAGCGCCGTGCTCAAAATACCAAGCACACAGCCGGGATGCGCACCGAGGTCATGTGATTTCGAGTCTCCTCTTTGCCTCCACCAGAACAGCCAGGCGGAGGTTGTGTGTTCATTGTGTTCTTATTTAGGCTGATGGATGGGCGTTGGGAAGGATACTCTATACCTTCAGAGTCGCTTCTTGGCTAGGGAGGGAATGAAAATCTGCAGTATCTCCAGATCTATTCATCTCCTTGGACATTTGAAGTCCCTTTCGCCTGGTCAGATGTATTTCAGTGAGTATGGAGACCGGAAGTGAATGAAATTGTACCGATGGTGCCCATGGGTTCTCATTCATTGAATTGAGGAGGTCTCTTCAAAACGTTACGTGAAAGTAAAGGCTTGAGTAAATTTCCTCTCCGTATTCCTTAGTGTTTTTCTGTTTTCTGACACTGGATGTCTCATGTGCAGTTGCAGGGGTGATTCTAGCATTGGTTCATTCATAGATTCAGTTACCGAGGAAGGATCTTGCTAAGGACCCAAGGTGGCCCTGAACTTAACCACCCTTCTGCCTCAGTCTCCCGAGTGGCTGGGGTAACAGGTGTGTGCCACCGCATATATCCTAATTTTTTTTATCTTATTATATCACCACACAACTGTTTTGAGCCTTCGGAGTTAAAGTCCAGAAACTGTGTTTTGAAAGCCCTTCCTTTCCAGCCTTTTTTCGGGATGTGGCTCATCTAAAGCTTTGCTGCACCGGTCACTTTGCGGACTCAGCCAAGCTTAGAGCCTTTCTAGCCCTTTCAAGCACTGTGCCCGTGAACACATGTGGGCCTTCTCTCCTAACCCAGTGCACACTCTCAGGTCCTCAGAGTCACTGTCCTGTGATGACGTCAGCCAGGAATGGCAGTCGCTCATTTCCTAGTGAGCCTTCACCGGTGACCAAACACAGGCTCTGGGGGAACCAGGACACCGGTACCCTTTGCCCGTACAGGAGCTGCCAGTCTTTCTCCACCCAGTGGTGCGGGGGCTGAAGCCTGTGGAGCAGGCCACTCTGTTTCCCCAGGACGAAAGTGAACCGAGCCGACCGAGAGTAGGTGGCTCAGCTGAAGGGTGCTAATGTAGCCTTGGAAGAAAAGCATCGAGGAGCCTTTCAGCCAGAGTCCTAGGCCCACCCTGAACCCACTGCTTCCTTGGGTCGCAGTGACAGTCCTTCAGGCCTACCAGGGGTCCCCCAGATTGTGATTCTCGCTGAACTGTCCGTACCCTTAAACACCACTGCCCGCCTCCCGCTTCTCTGACAGCCTCTTTCCTCCTCTCTGCCCTCCCTCCTGGTTTGCTCCTTCCTCTGCTTTCGCTTTGCTCTTTGTGTTCTCTTTAATGACCCTCACTCTCTCGGCATGTGTACCATTGTCTGTACCTCTGGTCTGATTTTCTCTTCTGTGCTGCTCCTTCCCAGCTGTCTCCGTGCTGCAACTGTAGCACACAGCACCAAGCCGGTGTACTCCTGCTAGTCTTCCGTATTTGGATCCTTCTTGGGTCACACAGACTTAGGACTGACCATGTCCTAGCGTGGGCTTCTCATTCCTACCTTTGTCCCCGACACTGTCCCCCAGCTCCTGCCTCTTGTCTCCTCCATCGTAATCAGTGGAGCCAGCAGCCGTGAGGCCCGGATGAGGACAAAATCCTGCTTCTCTGCCACCTCCCCACAGAGCCCGTCACCACGGCCAGCCGATCCCTTCCACTCAGCCTCTCTTGGGCCTCTTGCTTCTACGCTGACTCTGCTGTAGACAGACGGCCATGTTTCAACCTTAGGAAATACAGGTTTGGCTTCTTGGAGCCCTATCATCCCTTACCTAAATTCGGACGTCTCCTCCATGAACGTTCCCTGTCTAGTTAAGATACCCTTCGCTGTCTTCCCACCTCTGTCGCAGCACTTACTACGCTCTTCTACAGACGTGGCCTTGTCCTATTGGAAGGCTTCCTATTCATAAAACTTCCTAAGGGCAGGGACAAAATCTTAGGTGTCTGAAAAACAGCGTGGACTCTCTTACATTATGCATAGTCCTCAGGGTTAGTTGGGTGGATACATGTATAAATGAGCCTGTACTTAATAGGTAAAAACATACTCATTCCTTCTAACTAAAATATATGGCCTTCTAACTCTTGAAAGAAATAGTTAAAAAGCAAAGGGAGGAAAATTCTAAAACACTAAGTGGAGTTCACTTTATCAGTGTAGCCTTTGAGCCTTTTCCCTTAGGATGATTAATGTGACAGAACTGTACTGTGCACTCCATGTCTCTACTACTTTTACCTAAGTAGACTGCTTTTGTAAACTCCTTTTCCTTAAAAGAGTGTCTTTTTCCTATTGGAAATTCTGCTTGCCTGCATTTAGTGAAGTGTGCATTGCTTTTATAATGATAAGAAAAATCGTAAAGAAGAAAATTGATTTTCCTATTAAATTCATTTCCCAATGGAAAGATGTCCAAGTCCTGAAGACCCCCATGCAGACCCAAGTGTTCTTAAGGCCCTTTTTTTTTGGAAAATGAAGAATGAATTCAGGGAATTACCAGCTGACCTAGTGTTCTGGCATGGGGTCTTTTGCCGTAGTTAATGTGTAGCTTTTGGATCAAAATTCATCTTGCTTTTGGTGGAATCAGTCTTTAATGACTGCCACTACCAGGAACCCTGGCGTTGAATGTTCTTTGAAGTCCTGTGCTTTCTGCAACAACTTAGGTTCTGCTCAGCCAAACACATAGTTCAGAATACAAACTCTGTGGTTTTTAAGTACCACACATTATATATCATCCCATAATCTAGTTTTTCCTTTGTGCCAGCGTCTGAACCCGGGGCAGTTGCCTCTAGCCTAGAGCTACACACCAAGCCCATACTGTCATTTTACTGTTTCAAGGTGAGAGGATTGCTAGTAAAGAAAGAAAAAGCTGAAAGGTCTCCAGAGACAATCCCAGAAGGAATTCTCTCCTTCCCTATTTAATACGAATTTTGAAAAACTACTGAACAAATGTTGCATGTTTATTAGCCATTTGTGTATATAAATATGCTCACATTTGTTTTTTTGAAAATAACATGTTTTGAAGTTACATTGCGTCCTCTTCACTCCTTTCCTGGTCATTGTGCCCATTAAAATTCTGCTTAAAATTCTAGAAATTCCTTCCAGAAATGCCTTATTAAGCAACACCTGTGCTAACTTCAGTAACCAGCTTTGGCCAGAGTCTAGTTAATCATTGACTCTTCAAGTAGCCCTACGCCACTGAGAAAGAGTCCCCCTGATAAGCAAGCGCTTCTAGCGGTGGCTGTGCTTTCTGGTGGAACAGCGGTGAGCGCCAGCCTGTCGGGGTAGTTGAGGCCCATTCCCTCTGCGCCCGGTCATCCCTGCCATGGGTGTCGCACACAGCGTGTGGGAGTAAGTACACAGAAACAGCAGTAGTGGGGCCCCTCCTCCCGAGTTTCCTGTTCCATGATTTCAGTTTCCGGTGGTCAGCCATCATCTGAACTGTACAGGCTGCCCACACAGCTTTGATTGAAGTATATTGTTCTAGTTCTGTTTTATTCTTGGTCATTGTTGTTAATTTCTTATGGTGGCTGATTTATAAGTTAAACTTTATCACAGGTGTGTGTATATGTGTTTCGGTGTTATTTGCAATTCTGACACCTGTTAGGTCTTGGTTTCTGCTTGCAAACCTCAATACTAAACAGCCAGGCTGAAGACTGGGGCAGAGGGAGGCCTGGGACTGGGGTGCAGTGCAGAGCCCTGCCTATGAACAGATGCTGTGAGCCTCTACCTCTGTCTTCCCATTGTTTTTTTTTTTTTAAAGCTGAAATGTAGGTAGTATGTGTCAGATCTCCCATTTTTAAGTATCGGCTACTATTTAATTTAAGAAAGAAGAAGTTGGGGCCGGGGATTTAGCTCAGTGGTTTTGCCGCCTCCTGCGCAAGCGCAAGGACCTGAATTCGATCCCCAGTACCAAAAAAGAAAGAAGTCAAATAGACCAAAAAAGTACAAATCTGCCACTGAGTCTTGGCTACAGAGTCCAGCCTAAGGCCCTGGCATTAGTGTTAATATGAACTTCTACTACTTATTCTTGTGTGCTTTTTGTTTTTTATCACTACTACTGTTGTTTTGAGTAGTGATTCTTAAGAGAGCTTTGCTACTGTTTTTGGTAAAGCAGAACAAAGAGGTATAATTTTCCAGTGTTATGGAGATAGGACAGGCAATTTTTAAAAATTGTATGTCTTTAAGGTATAGAACATGGTGGTATCATATATGTGTTCACTGGGAAATACACACCTCAGTCAGACTAACATTTCTGCTGCCGCACCACTGGCGGAGGGGCCACGCATTAGCAAATTCTGCGCACGGTGGTCCTCCTTTATCTGCATTTTACTTTCCAAGGTTTGTTACCCAGTCAACTGTGGTTCTGAAATATTAACTGGAATATCCCAAAAATAAACCTTTCAGCAGTTTGAGTAGCATGGTGAAGTCTTGGGACCATTGCGCGCCATGTGGCCTGGGATATGAGCTGTCCCTTTGCCAGGGTATCTGCTGTGCGTGATACCACCGTGGTCACCTAGTAATGTGTGGGTCGTCACATCACCACCGCAGTCTTGCAGGGCTTTCCTTCAGGCGACTTCATTAGCGGGCTCGCACCATGCCACAATGCTGGTCCGTTACGTGTCGTCTGCCTCACTTTGTCTTGTGACATTGGCACTGTGTCTTCTTATGTCATCGTGAAAAGAAGGTCATTGTGTTATGGTAAGATGTTCGCAAAAGGTAGTAGGAGACAGGGAGATGGATGTTTTCCGAAAAGGAAGGAGCCCAAGAGGTGGGGAGAGTGTGAAAAGGACTCAGACGCGATGTACGCGTGAGGAGTACCAGTGCCCCGTGAGGATGTGCTCTGCAAACGTGGGCTACTGCACTAATACACATTCTAAAAGATGGACTATTTCGAGGGAGAGAAATGAACACAATACCACTGGTTGCGGATGGAGTGGTAGAATACTGAAACTGGAAGCAACTTGCAGGGCAAAGAAAACCGCCTTTTCACGGAAACGCCTCTGACCAGACCCTGAGCTGAATTTTACAAGGTGATAGTTTTCAAACAACAACCTTTATAGTTGGTTCCAGGCTTCTGGGGCTGTCTTCACAGTGGAACTTCTGGAGGATTTAGACTGAAGTGCATTTCAGTAATTTAAAGTCTACACGTAACCTGCGGACTAATGCACCTTTACTTGAGTACTTTCTAGGCCCTGTTATTTCTCTCTTCTTTCCTTCCCTACATGTCTTCTTGTGAGTGTGTGTGTGTGTGTGTGTGTGTGTGTGTGCACGCGCGCGCATGCGCACGCGCATGCCCATGCATTGGGAATTGAACCCAGGGCCTCATGCATGCAAAGCACTTAATGTTCCAATGAGCAGCACCCTGGGGCCTCTGCCTGTAACTGAAGTGAGACAAGTAGTTTATGGGTTGCATTGTGCTATGCTTGTCCCAGTTTCTTTTCCCCTGATCTGTAGACCATTGATGGGAAAATAATGCCTCTCCTGCCCCTGGTCATCTTGGTCACGTATACCGATTAGTGTGGTGCCAAGATTTCAAGTCCCCAGAGAGAAGGGACTTTCTAAAAGATAAGTTTGAAAGTAGAATGCACTTCCTTGGGGATTCAGTGCTCCTGACACCAAAAGATTTTCTTTTTGTCATTTTGGAAGCTCAGAGAGATCTAGGAACTTTCCAGAAGCTTCCACCTCATAACAGGTAAAACCAGTTTGGGAACTTAGCTCTTTGACTTACAAATGTATGCTTTTTTTCTTTCTAACCTACAACTATATTTTTTAGAAAGTAGGGGAGCTGCATGTGTTGGTTGTTGGGGAGGCTGAGGTGGAAAGACCACTTGAGTCCAAGGGTTCAAGACCAGCCTGGGTGGCTTACCAAGACCCATCTTAAAAAGTGGGGTTTGGGGCCAGGGATTTAGCTCAGTGGCACCGCCGCCTCCCTCGAAAGCACAAGGTCCCGAGTTCGATCCCCGGTACCAAAAAAAAAAAAGTAGGGGTAGAAAGAAGCAACAGTAAAGTAAATCCTGCCATAACTAGTTTAATAAAAACAGATTGTAATTATACCTCAAGCCCACACACCAAAGGTATGGATAGCAAAATAATGTTTCACTGCAGGCATCAGCTCTTAGGTTTCCTGTCAGGTTTTCTATCTCTCTGCCCGTATAGCCTGTTAGTGACAGGCTTTGATGAACTTTGATGAGCCAGGACCGCAGGCTGATCATGAAGGAAATGGCAGTGCACTTGCTTATGGCCATCCTGGCTCTGTCCTCACTGCGTCGTGTTTTGTGTTTTTTATTGGTATGGGTTTCCAGTACATGCAATTAGAGGCATCTTGGGGAGGGGAGTGGGTACGTGTGCATAGTAATACAGCTTGGTTCTTTTTCTGATCCCTTTCCCCTTCCATCCCACCTCCCAGTGCTGTGTTACTTACATCAGCTAACCCATGTAAGCTTCTGCTCTTGACCTGTTAAATAGAAATGACAGTAATACGGGTCACAGTGACTGTAAGCGAGCTTGTCCATCGCTGAGAGGAAGGTCGTTGCTGCTGCTGTTTCTCCTTCATCTGCAGGCCTCCTTTTCTTTGAAGTAGAGCGCTCCCTTCCAAGACCTTGTCTCATTTCCTTCTCTCAGTTTCTTCTTCAGAGATGACAGTTTTATCTGCTAAGCAGGGTTTGTTATTTGAACACGGTGTCTCCGTTGGGGCGAAGCCCTACAGGAGCCTTGTGTTAAAGGTGAAGAGTGTTGCAGTTAATGAAGAAATATGACTCAGCCGGAGTGTGTCATTACACAGGGCGCCTAAGCCAAGCCCATGTGCCCAGGTGAAAGTCACGGCTGGACAGTTGGCTTCCGCCTGGAGAGTGTGGGTGGTTTCTCCCATGCTGCAGCCGTGCCTGGGTCGGGCTTTGAGCACGTCTTGCCTGGAGCCTCTTGTAACCATAGCAGCAAAGCCTCTGTTTCTCTTCAGGCCAATCTCTCCCTGGGTCCCTGCCTGGGTCCCTGCCTGGGTCCCTTCTCTATTGGACACCATCCGCCTCAGTCTTTCTAAACGCCCCCTGTGGGGCCAGGGGTCCTCCCTCCTTGAGGTGGGTGTGGGTGTGGCTCCGGGTGGTCCCATACATCCTTGGGTTCCACAGATGACCGCATACCGCACAGCATGTCTGCTGCTATGTACTTAACAATTGTCTTTAAAAGATTTCGATCAAATCACTGTGGTTCTTTGTTGTTTGGTTTGGTTTGTTTCCTGAGCAGTCATAGCTGTGAAAACAGTACAATATGCTAGTAGTGTTTATTGGTAACACTCCTAAATAAGGGCACCATTATTAAAATGTGTTCTTTGTACCTTCTGAGGGGGCTGGGGCCACCCTTTCCACCCTTGGAGAAGTAGTGGCCTTGAGGTAAGGTCCAAGCATTGGGACACACACGGGGGCCTGTGGGACCCAGTGACGCGCCCACTCCGGCTTCGTCCCTGCCTGCCGCCCCCCACAAGCCGCGGATGGGCCTGCCCCTCTGCTCCTTGCCTGAGCCTCCCCGCCGCCTGCCGAGTTCTTGTTTAGCACAGGTGGAGGCTGGCTTGCACAGCCCCTAGCCACTGTGCTGGAGTTTTGGTTTTACCTCATCACCTGAGGCCCCAAGCCAGGGTCTGTGCTTCCTACCTCTTGGCAGCCCTGGGCACCTCAGAGTCCTCCCTCCGGAGTCACCAGTGACCTGTGTCGCCCTTTCCCTGCGCCACGTCCGATGTGGCCAGCTTCGCGCTGCTCTCCCAGGGCTGTGTCCCCTCCAGCAGTGAGCCGCTTCCCTGCCTCCTGCAGTGGACTTAACACCCAGTGCCGTGCCACTGAGGCCTGGACTGGCTTCTCCACCAGGCTGACCTTTATCATCCCTCTTGGACAGAGAAAGAGGAGGAGGGAGCGAGGGGAGGAAGGAAAAGCGGAAAGGAGAAGGCCAGGCAGCAGCGTGTGCCCAGAGCCGGAGCAGAAGCTGCAGCAAGGTCGCCGAGGGAAGGGGCTGGCACAAGACTGCCATTGGAAAATGGCACACACGAAGCTCTGGGCAGCCACACAGTTTGAATTTATTCCAAACCCTGTGGGGAGACAGTGGGGGAACTCTGCAGTTGCTGAAGTGATCGGGTTCGCACTTTGTAGGATCCCCCCAGCCCTCTGCTGTGTCTTCTTCTTCTTTGGGACCACTTCTGCTTCCTCCTTAAGCGGTTTCCATTTCCCAAGTCCCAGTATTTGACCTCGCTGTTCTCGGCGGTTACACCACCCTGCACCTCAGCACTGGGCAGCTGCCAGGGAGCTGCAATTACTGGTAAAGGTGCTGGCGAGGTCACTGAGGCCCTGCCTGGGTCACCAGGCCCTCCCTGGGTCGGGTCCTGAGGCCGCTGACTTCATCCCAGGGCTCAGGGCAGGTCCCCGGGGAGCATCAAGAAAGCCACCTCGAGGCTCCCAGGGACAGGACAGGATGTTCTGGGTGCTGTGGGTTGCACAGCTGGGGCCTTGGGAAAATCTGTTTCATTGCAGTGGAGGGGGAAGGAACCAGACCTTGAAACACCACCTCCTTTCAGAAAGTGTCCGAGCCAAGTTTGCTTTAACAAAGAGCATTTACTAAAAGGTTAACAAAATCTGAATAGAGTTACAGAACATAAGGGAGCTAGGAAATGTGCTAGCCCAGATGTTAACACCCTGAAGGGAAAGCGAAGTATGGAAGGGACTTTGGTGAAGAACAGAAACTTATTTTTTTTACAGATGGGGAGGGAATGATAGCAGGTTTCTGGATCAAGATGGTGATTAGTTGGCACGTGCCTGTCATTCCAGTTACACTAGAGGCTGAGACAGGAGAATCACAAGTTTGAGGTCATCCCGAACAGTTTAGCGAGAGATGTTGAAGTCTCTTCCCAGAATTGAGGTCTGTTGAGTTCCGGAAACTAACAACTTGGAAAACCCCATTAGCCAAAAAGAACTATTCCAAGAATTAGACTAAGTAAACAACTATAATTCAGAAAAGAAAAAAGTTAAATAGCATAAATAGCATAAACAAAGGAAGGAGGGTCGGGCATTCCTTCCATTTGGAGCAAATGAATTTTCATTGTCTCTTGTGGAGAAGGTCAGTTTAACTCTTCCTTCCTCCCACTTCCCTCAGAGGCATAGAATGAGGCCCTTTCTCCCTGGGACAGAGAGGAAACATTGCGAGACAGTGGGATTGCGTGCAGGAAGAGGGAAGCCGGGTGTACTGGGCCCTGAATACAGCGTCTTGAGAGAAGAGTAATGAGCCTCCCCCGGTGCTTCCCTGTGGAACGTACCTTTGAGGCTTCCCATCTTATCTGGCCTCTTGTCTGTGGAGGCAGCCACTGCCCAGGAAAGCAAGCAGCTGTCATGGCGGTCGGCCGAGCACTTCCCGTGTGCGGAGCTCAGGGCCCACTGCCTGGTCCAGGGGCCTGAGGATGGTGCCAGCCGCATGCCAAGGGAAGCACAGGACCAGGAACGGGCACTGAGGAGCACGTTCCTGCATGGCCATCGGGACATCTCGCTAACATGTACTTAGGCCTTACTGGTAAAGCACAGAGCCACGCAAGTAGTGACCAGCAGTGGAAGATAGGACCCGTGCCTGTCCCCCTTGCAATTCAGCGTTTATTAAGAAGGCAGTCAGCCTGGACCGACTGGAGCCTTCCTCGCCAGATGGCTGGGCACTTGTTCAGTCTCAGAGTGCAGATCCCTGCTCGTCACCTTGGGCACTGCCATCCTTGCGTCGTACAGTCACTGTCCAGTGTACGGACCTGGGGCAGGAGCCACAGCTATAGATAGGCAGTGCTGCTAAAACATCAGCTTGCTTCTCTTGTACCAGAATGTTGGTGCCTGTAAGCCTTCCTTGTGTGGTATTTGGAGAATGCCTCTTCCTGGAGGCCGCCTGCCCAGTGCTCACTCAGGGTGAAGGGTACCCCTGGGTGCTGCAGATTAGGCTGCAGTGGGCACCAGCAGACCCAGGACCTGGACTCACAGCTCACTGCAAAGCCAGCAGTGCTAAAGGAGCAGGCTGGGTCACCTCCGACTGCTGCTCCTGGCTGAGCTGTTTCTCCTAGAGCGAATGCTTCCTACCAACCGTGACCACTGACTGACCTGGCTGCAGCTGCTGAGCACCTCACACATACAAGTTTGCGTAGCCCAAGGGGCAGGGCTGGGTCATAGTTCAGCGTCAGCAGCACGCCAGGCCCTAAAACGGTCCTGGAAGACTGGAGCCATCCTGCCCCATCCCGGGAAGTTCCCTGGGATTGATGGGGTGGAGAGGGCGTCGTCCTTTGCTGTGAGCGCCCTCTGTCGGGACCACCCGGACCCCTCAGAGAGAAGCCCCAAGGCTGTTGGACCTCAAAGGGAGGGTGTGAGGCATTCAGTTCCTCCCCGAGAAATCTTCTGGGCCTTACCCGGCTTCCTCTCCCCAGCCTTCCAGCTCCCCCATGAAGTGCAGGAACAGTCGCCACCCTTGAGCAGCGGGGCCCAGGTAGGTCCCTGTCCTGGAAGGAGAAGTCCTGCTTGCCTTCCATTGCATAGTTCATCGAGAGACAGTTGACGCCGTCTCCTGAGCGGCTCAATGTCTTCGTCACCAGAAAGGGAAATGATGGGCGGCTGCTAAGACACGTTCTTCCCCTAAGTCCTTACCAGCTTGTACTTTCCACAGTTTGCAGATTTGTTTGTTTGTTTATTGAGACAGGGTCTCCCTGTGCTGTTCAGGCTGGCCTTGAGTTCACTATGGTGCCCAGGCTGGCCTCAGACTCCCAGGGATCCTCCTGCCTCAGCCTCCTGAGTGTGGGGGTCACAGGCCTGCACCACCCCGCCCGGCCTCTCAGCTCACGTCTCCTTACACACCTGAGGAGAAAGGAAACCCCGACTCGGGCTCTGCGGCTCAGGCTCATCCCCTTGCAGCCTGGCACAGGAGTCTGAGCTCGCGGGAGTCCTTGCCTCTTCACTCAGTGTCCATCCTGCACGATGGCCCCGGAAGGGAGAAATGCTAGAGACAGATGAGCCTTGTGTGCTAGAAAGCAGGTCCGAGAGGGAATAAGAGTGCCCCGTGACATAATTAGCAAGTCAGCTGGGAAAGGAGTGTGGGATAAGGAGAGAGTACAGTGGGAAGAGGCCTGGTTAGGCCTCGCTGAGGGAGTCCAGCCTGTGATGGCGATGTTGACACCCGCTCTGGGACTCCGGAGGATGGGCTTCAGGAAGGCGGGGCTCTGCCAGCTGGGGTGCAGAAGTGTCCAGAGCGCAGCCCCGCCAGGGTCCGGGCAGCACAGCCGCGGTCGGTTGGACAAGGCGGCTGGGAGGACCGCGGGCCACACAGGAAGGGTGTGTTCTGGAGCTCCTGTCTCAGCTGGCTTGGCATGCCTCGCCCCTGGTCCCGCCTGGCAGGAGTAAGGAAGGAGGCGCAGGGCTTACACTGGAGCGAGGTGACCTGGGGACCCAGGGACGAGGGCTCTGCGGGGATAGGAGGCTGGCAGACGCGGGGGTGGCTCCCTGTCGGGAACCCTGCAGACTTGGACCTGAAGACCCCGAGAGCCAGGCTGTAACTGGTAAAGACACGGTCATTCAGAGGCTCAGGGCAGGGGTTGCCTGGTCATTCTGGGGTCGATGTTTGTTTTCATCTGTGTTCAGACACGATTACAGAGTGGTCCTGGGTTTGTCTTGATTTGTCCCTGCCTTAGGGTGGCTTCATCTCACACAGCTGCTCGGAGAAATTGTGTCCACCAGGAAAGCACTGGGGCTGCCCACATCTGTCTCAGGTGTTGAGGTGGCTTTGCTCTCTCTTGCTCACAAGAAGGCCGTTTACGTTTATCATATTTGAATTTTTTTCTAATGTGACTACACATAATGTCTCCTTTTTCATGAGTTAGAATGACATCTATTTGATTCTAACTCCAAAATACATTTAAGATGTATCAAATTTTTATGGAGAAAACTAAGAGTTAGAATTGTATATTTATCAGCCCTATCTGGAGTGGGGATTTATTTCACATTTTCTCAGTTTTCACTGGGGAGTTGGGAGGACAAAAATGAGGTAATCCTTCTACAGGAAAGCTTGGTATAGGAGAGTTATAAAATTTATATGGCTGTACTTTTTGCATTGTTTCTGACAGTGTAATCACAGTTCTGGGAATGTATCCTGCCCTTTCCTGGGACACGTTGGTACAGGTTGAAATGACACCTGTGCAGTGAATTCATCATATTTATGGCGGGACAATCTTGGAAACACCTCAAGCGCACAATTACAAATGATGATAACATAAACTACAGTAAATCTATGCGGTAAAGCGCATGCAGCTGTGATGGAAAGAATGAGGGACCTGTCCACTTACTGATGTGGAAAGACACCAACATAATGTCATTAAGTGGAAAAAAATATGGAGAATGACAAATAAAAAGAGACAAGACGAAAAAGATGACTACCAATATTCACATCTATATACATGACACTGCACACACGGGAGATAAAGTAATCGCCTTTATTTGTGAGGTGGACTGGGATGTATGAAGGAAATGACTTTTTGTTTGTTTTTCTTTTGTTGTTTTGTTTTTTTTTTGGTATGGGGGATCGAACTCAGGACTTTGCGCTTGCAAGGCAGGCGGCAAAACCACTGAGCTAAGTCCCCGGCCCTGCTTTTGAGTTTTTGAGACAGGTTCTCACTATGTAGTTCAAACTGGCCTCAAACTCAAGCCGATCGTCCTGCCTCAGCCTCCCAAATGCTAGGGTTATAGGTGTGTACCACCACGCCCTATGCGCAAATGGCATTTTAAATAATTTTGGTGATGGCGCATGCCTGTAATCCCAGCTTTCAGGAGGCCGAGGAAGGAAGATTCCTCAAGTTTGAGCCCAGCTTGGGCTACATAGTGAGTTCAGGGTCAGCCTGAACATCATAGTAAGACCTCATCTTGGTCTGGCGGTTTGAACGAGACGAAGATGGAACCGGAGCCGGGCGCGGGCTGGGGACGCGGTTCCCTTGAGAGCCGAAGATGGCAGTGAATGTATACTCGACGGCAGTCACCAGTGATAATCTAAGTCGACATGACATGCTGGCCTGGATCAATGAGTCTCTGCAGTTGAATCTGACAAAGATCGAACAGTTGTGCTCAGGGGCTGCCTATTGTCAGTTTATGGACGTGCTTTTCCCTGGCTCCATTGCCTTGAAGAAAGTGCAGTTCCAAGCTAAGCTAGAACATGAATATATCCAGAACTTCAAAATACCGCAAGCAGGTTTTAAAAGGACGGGTGTTGACAAAGTAATTCCTGTGGATAAATTAGTAAAAGGAAAGTTTCAGGACAATTTTGAATTCGTTCAGTGGTTCAAGAAGTTTTTTGATGCAAACTACGATGGAAAAGAGTATGACCCTGTACCTGCTAGACAAGGTCAGGAAACTGCAGTGGCTCCTTCCCTTGTTGCTCCAGCTCTGAATAAACTGAAGGAACCTCTCAGCTCTAGCAGTGCAGCTCCACAGAGACCCATTTCAACACAGAGGACTACTGTGACTCCTAAGGCTGGCCCCAGGGTGGTGCTGAAGAATCCTAGTGTGGGCAACGGGATGATGAAGCAGCTGAACTGATGCAGCAGGTCAACATATTGAAACTTACTGTTGAAGACTTGGAGAAAGAAAGAGATTTCTACCTTGGAAAGCTAAGGAACATTGAATTGATTTGTCAGGAGAATGAGGGGGGAAATGACCCTGTATTGCAGAGGATTGTAGACATTCTCTATGCCACAGATGAAGGCTTTGTGATACCCGATGAAGGGGTCCCCAGGAGGAACAAGAAGAGTATCAACACCCTGGACCAGCAGAGCAGTGTCAGAATTCTGTACTCCAAATCACGTGCTTAACTGTAAAAAACTCTCTTTCCTTATTCTTAGAAGATTCACTGGTTTCTTTTCATAAGCAAAAAATACCTCTTTTTAAAAGTGCACTTTGCAGAAGTTTCACTCCTTTTCCAATAAATTTGAGTTAGGAGCTTTTACCTTGTGGCAGAGCAGTATTGACATCTAGGTGGTTCATTTGGGGAACAAAGAGGCTGAATGGGGCTTATCATGGGGATGCTGGTCACCCTGGTTGCTGGAGAAGGTGTTTTTCTGTAACGCACTGAGGTGCCAACCTCAGTAGAGAAATGTAAAGACTGAATTGAATTTTAACCTAATGTGAAATCTTGGCAAAGAATGTGTTAATAAATGAATGCCTTAAGAGTATTTAAAATATGCTTCCATATGTTAAAATAATAAAATGTAACAAGACAGAAGATTTTATGTGTCTGTTGTGCCGGGGAAGGAAGGGCCAGACCGTGAAACCTTCAGAACCTACTGTTACAGGCCTTGCAGGGCTATGTGAATCCTCACAGGCCAAGGCTTTGACCCAAAAGGAAAGTTTAAGAAGTTGCTTTGTGAAGCCATTTGGTGTCATTGACCAATTGTATCCCTGCTAAATGCAAGCGGCATGGTTGCTTAGATGAATAGAGGTTATTCAGCCCTGAGGTGTTTGAGGTGAAGAGCTCGGTTTTTATTGAGCATTTCTCTGATGATTTTTTTTAGTTACCCCTGAAATTTCTGTTTATTATGTTTTTTGGGAAATGAGGTGTGTCCAGTTTTACAATTTTAACAACTACTGGGGACTTGCCACATCTCTGGGATTTGGACAGGAGTGTGTTCTGTTGTATTGTCTTTAAGTTTACCGTTAACATGTTCCTCTTCTCTGCTCCCCTTGCCCACTGGGACTTCTCTTTGGCTCCTAAGTTTGCTGCTTCGTGTTGAAAGTACAGCTGGCAGGCGATCTTGCTGCAAGTTCTTGCTGGACCTCTGGCAAAGGGAGTGATCAGTGAAGGCCATTGTTACCTTGGGATCTACAAGGCTGGGTTGTTTTCGGTATCTGCTGTCCACAGCTCTCCCCTGTTACCTGAATACTTTACCAGTGCACTAATCTCTTTGGAGATAAAATTCACGAGTGTGTTACTAAATGTTAATTTTCTTTTGCAGAAAATACAGTACCATGTCTGAATTAATTATTAATATTTAAAATATTTCATTCCTTAATTCTCCCTCATTTGCTTTTTGCCCATGGACTATTCAGTCCCTTTGTTTGGCAGAATCCTGCAAAATGTATGTTACCCACTACTGAGATTGTTGAGCCCCTGATGTGTTTGTATTGATTGGTTTCTCGTGGTAGCTTGTCCTAAAATGTGTGTAGAAAACAGGTATTTTATGATAAAATAATTGTGTAGTGCATGCTCTGTGTGGAATTCAGAGGAAAACCCAGATTCAGTGATTAACAGTGCCAAAAAATGCAAGTAACTAGCCATTGTTCAAATGACAGTGGTGCTATTTCTCTTTTGTGGCCTTTTAGACTTTTGTTGCCCTAAAATTCCATGTTATTGGGAAACCATTTTCCACGTGGTCTTTCTTGACAGGGTTTTTTTCTACTTTAAACAGTTTCTAAATAAAATTCTGTATTTCAAGAGAAAAAAAAAAGAACTCATCTCAAAAAAGCCAATAAATAATGAATGAATGATGAATGTTGGTGCTTGGGTTTTATATAATATACTGACTATTCCAGAAATTAAAATAACTCCGAGATATGTGTGATAGAGAATACTTTGTCTTTCTCTGAACTCATTGTGTGCTTCAGAAGCGTTTTGATCCGTTTCTTGTGTAATCTTTCGAGCAGTCGCTTGTGTTTCTCCACAGAACAGAACTGATCGGATGTGTTAAGTATGAAGACTGTTGTTTGTTGGCGGGTTGGGTTGTTGGAATTAAGGAGCTGGCTTGCGTGGTGGTGGGGCTAGCAAGACACATTTTTGGGGTGGCCCGAAGGCTGGGAACCAGGCAAGTGTCGGTGAAGATACGATTCCTGGTCCTTGGGGCCCGGGGTCGCCTTCTCCGAAGACCCTCCTCCCCCTGGCGGGAAGAGGGCCCGCACAAGTTAGGAAGGGCGGCCTCTCTCTCTCTCTCTCTCTCTCTCTCTCTCTCTCTCTCTCTCTCTCTCTGTCGCGCGCGCGCGAGTTGGAAGCCGCTCATAAAGCCAGTCTTGTCTGTGGGGAAGTTCCCCATTCGCAAAAAGAATTCTCCGAACCGGAGAAAGGTGCTGCTTGTGCTCCAGTCCCTGCCAGTCCGCGCCCGGCCTGCGTTAACCCCGTTGCATGCGTGTTTTTCAGGGTGGATCATTTGTACACGTTCTTTGTCCAGTGGTCTCCCGATGTCTATGGGAAGGATGCCAAAGAGCAGGGCTTCGTGGTGGTGGAGAAGGAAGAGCTGAATATGATTGACAACTTCTTCAGTGAGCCAACAGCCAAGAGCTGGGAGGTGAGCCGCTGGTTGGTGGGGGGCGAGGCGTCGTGTTCCTGAGACGCCGGACACAGAAGCCTGGCTGGCAGCGCGTTAGAGTGGTGAGGGGCTGGGTGGCGTTTTGGGCTCAGCGGGCCACATGGTCTCTGTCGCATGTGCTCTCTTCTGCTGTTGTGGCAAAGACAACTACTGGTGACCCGTGGAGGAGCCTGGCTGTCTCCAGTCATAACTTATTTTGTGTCACAAAACAGTCTTCTTTTTTAATTTTTTTAACCACTTAAAATCTATTCTAAGACTTGCTTACCTTGTGTGCTGTACGAAGGTAGACGGTGAACTGGACTTGGCTGACGGGCTGCACTGTGCCAACCCCAGGGCCCTTTCTTCTATCCAGACAAGTGTGCGCCAAGTCCCTCTTGGGGCCGGGCCCAGGAAATGGGAAGATGGTGACAAACGGGGCCCTGTGCTTACTGTGCTTGATGGCCTGGAAGGCTGGGAGATGAGCCTGGGAGAAATGAGTCTCCCCCTCCTCCTCCTCCTCCTCCTCCTCCTCGCCGCTAAGCCCCTGGATCTCTAGCGTCTGGTTCCTTGACTCCTCCTCTTCTGCTCCTCTCTGGTGCCTCTGAACATCACTTCTTTCCTGGCTCGGGGGCAGCCCCTGCCTGCCCTGCACAAATGTCTCCTCACACCCTCTCCACTCCCAGGACAAAACTGCCATAGAAAACCTGTCAACCCTAGCAGAGCTTGGTGGTGTGCCCCTGTGTGGTCCTAGCTCCTCGAGGGGCTGGGGAGCATCACTTGAGTCCATGAGTTCAAGACCAGTCTGCACAACAAAGCAAGACCCTGTCTCAGAAACAAACACAGCAGCCGTCAGCCAGGGAGAGCAGTCTGTTACAAACACCTAATTTCTGAATTCACCTGGGTCCTCTCCAGTGATTAGAAATCCTTTATATATCTCTAGTCGCCTCCCCTTTGTAACCTGCCCTGTTCTGGAGCTCTGAGGGCCCTTTATGGTCTGTGCGTCCCCAAAGTGGGCCTTTGCTTCATTTGTACAAAGAAGAGGCTATTGGACAAGGTCTTCCTCGCCTTGTCTCTTCTCTTCCTTAATCTCCCTGCAGTTGCGCCCTTCCTTTTTGGTTCGAGGTAGCGTGTCCTCCCCTCCCAACGGCAGACTTCTGTGTTTCAGTGAGGGCCGTCCTTTTGCATGGCAACATTCTCTTCCTTCACACTTCATGTTCATCGTCTCCCATTTCTCAGCTGCTCTCTCTCCTTACCACTGTCCACCCACTTTGTTCTGCACTCACCAGTGACATCGCCAGGAGTGTCCCCATGGATCTGACTGCCATCTTCATTCCCGGTGAATTTCCATTGCCTCTTTCCTGCCAGGTGCTGGTTCAGCTCTTGGGCACCCCAAGGGCAGGGGTGGTGTGACATTGGTCTTCCAGGCAGGGGACAGAGGAATATCAAGTCCTGTCCCCACCCAGTCACGCTGCCCCAAGAGCCAGTCTTAGGAACTGCAGTGGACCCTTGACTTACAAACTCAATTCGTTCACGAGGGCTGGTTGTGACTCAAGTTGGTCAGTTGAAGGCTCAGGCTCCTCTGCACAGCCTTCAAAGTCTCTCACCTGTGTACAGGCAGATCAGTGTCCTTAGCGAGCCACTGGCCCAGGATTTCTCAGTGAACCCCACATAGGAAAGGATGCTGTCATGTTCCTTCCAGAACTGTTTGAGGGTTAAAATTGTATCTGACAGAGTTCGATCCCTGGTACCAAAAAAAAAACGCTGTATCTGAGACCATCTGAAAGCATACGTGGCTGGCATTTGGGTCAGCATTCAGGTTTTAACTCAAGGCTGGTCATGAGTTAAAACTAAAATGCCAGCCGTAACCCAAGTTGTTCATATGTCAGGGTGGTCATAACTTGAGGGTCCACTGTATGACACAGGAAGCAAAACCAGAAAAGTCCATGTTCTTCCTGAACCCGACATCTTTTGCTGCAGTCCCCGGAACCCAGAACCCATCTCTGCATCCTCACTGAGCCTCAGCCCGACTCCCATGCCCACCCCTGCCCTTGTACGGATGCCCCATCTTGTAAATGGGTGGACCCACCTCCTTTTGTTCCCAGACAGGGTCTTAGTGCCTAGTGATGCAGGGGGAAGAGCTATGACTCCCAAACCTGCTAGATATCCGAAGCGCATGTTCATGTTCTCTAAAATCGAAGAATGAGGAGCAACAGAGGTAAAGTATAGGAGAACTTTATTGAGAGAAAGACAGCTCCTGTCTAGGAGAGGCAGAATGGGGGCCAGAATGTGGGTTGCCGGCCCATCCTGCTTCTCAAAGTTGTTTATGGGACAAACTCAAGAAGTGAGGGGGTTGAAGGTGGGGACAAAACTATAGTCAGCTAGTGAGATTGCAAATGCAGTCACTTAGCTAATCCTGAGCTAGTGAGAGATCACAAGGTGGACGTGACACGGGACAAAATTATGATCAACAAGATTACGACAAGCATAGTCGCTTAGGTAATATTGATTGAATGGGGATCCAAGGGGGAAGCAAGTCCTGTAGCAAGCGGTACAAGGACCAAACAAGGATTTTTGTTAAGGGGCGGGTCAGGGATCTTTCTTGGAAAATCTTGGTCCCCCACACAGGTGGTTGATACCTATTTAGAACATAAAGCACTGCTGTTCATCCCAGGGAAGCCTGTGGGTGTAGTAGTTATTCTTCTTTTGTGATCTTGGCCTTCAGTGAATGTGTCTCCATTGTCCACCCTGTTGGCTGCTCCAGGGTAACTGCCTACAAGATATCTAATTAACTTTCCTATCTATGATACTAGGAAGTCCCTAACGCTGAGATATGAACCTAGGCACCCTACCCTAGGATAGGTTTGCAGGTTCCCTGACTTCCCTCATGAAAAAGCTTTGAGGCTGGTGAGCAAGAGGTGTGGGTTATTAATAAGACAGAAATTAAATTAGAGAGTGAGCTTGGCCAGAGAGAGCAGAGCCTGAGGCCAGCCCCAGGATGGGCATCCGGGAAGTGAGTTCTCCCTTCTGACCCCGCACCTGCCCGGCTGGGGTGTCAGGAGCAGACACGGGCGCCGGGAGAGAGCTGGATCTGCCAACATCGCCCCGCTGCTTCCTGGAGCGGAGCGCAGTGCGCAGGCGAGAAGAGGCGGCCTCGCTGGGGAAGGAAGCCGGTTTGCAGGGGAGGAGCGGATGCCCAGGCTCACCCGGCTCCTCCTCGGGGGAAGAGAGGAAAAGATTCAAACTGGACTTGTGTCTCGAAGCTGTAAGTTTTCTTAGAAGTACAGTTATAAAAATTTGATTTTCCTTGTGTGCTTTCTGCCAATCTGAATTTCCTCTGTCCTGCCTCGTCCTGGCTGCAGTAGTTTTGCATGCCCGTACCCTGTGGAGGCCGTTCCCTCATCCACACTTGTCCCTCCCCTGTCGCCTCATCCCCTGTCTGAGCTGTGTCCCCCATGCCGGGCACAGCGCCTCGGGACACAGGCAGCACTTGATGAAGGTCAGCTCTCACTGAGGGCCAGGTGCTCAGGCAGGGCTCTCTGCTGGGCAGATTCTGTGGTTAGGCTCCAGCGCAAGGGTCCGTTCTCCCACCGGGGACTGTCACTGATCTGCCATGGGGCAGCTCATAACCCAGCCTGCGACGGCCCCGCCCCGTAGGAGTCCCTAAGCCCGAGAGGCCAGGCCGCTGAGATCTGGAAAAGTCACAAAGATCAGTGACAGTTGGCCCGGGGGCTCTGTCTTTCCAACCCCTTCCATCTGATCCGAGGAGGAAGGACTGGTGACTGATGACTGCTTATTAGTCATTAAGATGAACTAAAGCACGTGAGGTGGTCGCTCTCACTTTGCCTGCTGGTTTGTGAAGCTGCCGGAAGGATGGCACCCTTCACAGCCTGGCTGGCAGAAAGCACACATGCCCTGCGTGCTCTCCTGTCCCTTCATCCTCCAGGTACAGGCCAACGTGTGGAGACGCCCTAACCGCAAGGAACCTGTGCAGTCCATGCGCAAAACTGAGTGTGGAGACAGAGAGTTTAAAATGGAGATTTACCTAGAGAAGGTGCCGAAGGGAACTGAAAAGGCAGGGTCGGGGAAGCTGAGCTAGCTCAGGGGTAATTAGGAAGAAAAGTAGGAGAAAAACTCCTCAAACAATAGGCTTGAGTTGTTCTGCTAGGAAACCACCGGGCGGTTTCAAAGGTGAAAGTGTCATTTTACAGTCTCCTTCTCTGCCCGCCAGGAAGTGTTTGCCTAAGTCCTAATTTGGGTGTGTTCCTGTGGAACTGTTGCACCCCCTTCTGAGGGAAACAGAAACTTAATCACGCAGGAAGTCAGACACTTAAAAACTGTGCAGCCCAGCGTGGCTGCAAGTGACTGGCGTGGAGGCAGAGAGCAGACCTGATCCTCCTTAGACAGCGAGTCGGCCCTTCTCCTGCCAGCATGAGAGCCCGGCAGCTGCCTGTGGACATTCAGATTTTCTATTATGCCGGGCCTGACCAGGAGCCCTTCGTGAAGGTGAGCCCGAGTGGCTGTGGACAGCCAGGTGCCAGCAGCTCTGCTCCCCTGGTCTTGGAAAGGATGGTGGGGCTTCTCTGCCCGCTTGGGTTGTTTGATTCGTGTGGAGCTGCACGGGGAAGCTGCCCCTTCCCTTGAGAATCTGAAATCCAGACTGAGATCTTTCATCCCTCGGCCCGTTTCGTGCCATTGAGAAATGGGGAGTTCCTGCAGAACTTTCTTTCAGGGGCTTTCTTTAGTACCTTTAAAATGCTGGATTTGTGCTTCTTTGGAAGTATTTTCTCTACATAAATTCTCCAGAAGGCGGTCAACTTTATAAGCTAATTTTCCTGCCAGACATTTGCCTCAGATAATTGTGGGCGCTCTGTAAGTGTCATTGTGCGGTTGGGAATTGAGCAATGCGTTCTCTCACAACTTTAACTAGATGTAACACGTGCTTTTTGCTCTGTGATACAAAAGCCAGTGTTGCCGGTTCTCAGGTATTCTGGTGAATCTGTTGTCTGGTAGAACTTAATTTCAAAATAACTCAGTAATTTATCCAGAATACAATAACTATAGCTACAATTAAATAATAATGTATATAGTACAATGTTTCTGAGTTTAGAAGGGAAGAATGCTGTTGATCATTTCAAACTGTATAATGAGTGATTTAGAGTCAATCTTCATGCTTCTCCTGCTGCTGCTAGCTGTTTTCCTACATTGTTTCTGTCAGATGTCGTTGCTAAGTGCGCAGCCCGGAGAGAAAACACCAGCAACCTTGATTAGAGCTGTCCTTTTGTTCCAAACTCCGTTTCGTACAAGACTCCCTGACTAATCTCTGATTATTTCCTTGACAGTTTAAATTTAGATGCAGGCTAACAGAATAGTTTCGAGTGTGTTGGAGATTATAAGTCGCCTGTGAGCTTATAAACAGTTACCACTCAAGGACCGAGCGAAGCAGGCCTGGAAAATGTGTGGCTTTAACTCACACATATTAAATGCCTCCGCTGTTGTTGTCCTTGATTCTGCACTTGTTCTGGAATTGAGAAATCAGCCCTTTCCCCAAGTCCTGTCCTTAATCTGCACCGAAGCTCCGGCTTCCCATGGGGAAGTGAGGTAGCTTGTTAGCAGTGAGGGCCAGCCAGAGTGACCCTGTGCCCGGCTGTTTGTGTGTCTGCTTAGATCATCACCGTCGAGGAGGCCAAGCGCAGGAGGAGCACGTGCAGCTACTACGAGGACGAGGACGATGGGGGGCTGCCCGTGCTGCAGCCCCACAGTGCCCTGCTGGAGAACATGCACATCGAGCAGGTGGCTCTCGGGGACTGGGCCCGGGCCCAGGGTTTGGGGGCCTTCTCTGCATCTGCTCCTGCTGGGTTACAGGGGCCAGCAGAAAGGAGCACTGGCAGCCTGTAAAGGGCTGGCCGGACCCCAGCCGTCCTGTTGGGACCGCACAGGTCCAGGGGCTGGAAAAGCAGCACAGCAAAGATACATTCATGCTGTGTGAGAAACACCTGGCTCCAGGAAGGACTTTCCTTTTTGTGTAATTTTCTTTGTGTGCTCTGTGCTCTGAAATCTTTTGTGTGCACTTACCTCTGAGCCTTGGGAGGGAATCTCTTAGACTTATGTCATCAGTTTAGTGACCTGAATTTCAGAGACCGCAGAGAATCATCAGCTCAGCTTCCTCGGCTTCGCATGAGCCACTAAGTGCCCAGGAAAGGCAAGAGAGGTGACCAAGTAGTCAGCGGGCGGGGGTCCCGCAGACATTGATTGGAACTGACTGAAACACTCCCAAGACTTAGCACTTCCTGGCTCCTTTGATCGTATTTTTAAGAGATTTCTGTTGGTGGTATTTGTGGTGGCCCAGTATTGATATAGGTGAAAAGTACGTGTGCGAAATGGACAGGCTACTTCTGACCCCCAGCAGAGAGTGATGTGCTTTAGTGCTCCCACTTCCATGGGAAGCTATAGTTACTGGTAGCAGCTCTGGGTCTACGAAGATTTTTTTTTTTTCCTCAAGACAGGATCTCACTGCGTAATTCAGGCTGGCCTCGAACTCACAGTGATCCTCCTGCCTCAGCCTCCCAAGTGCTGGGATTACAGGCATGCACCATCATGCTTGGCATGAGTCTATGAAAAAAAAGAACAATTAAAAAGTAGGAACTGTTTGGTAAAAGTCAGGTTGAGGTATGAAGTAAGAGTGGGTGTCTAGTCCTGCTTCATCTAGCTTGGTCTGCGTCTTTACATATATAATTGCATACCGCTCAGCGTCATTTCTGTCAGTGGCAGACCCCATGTGCGACATGGTCCCCTAAGATTGTGCTGGCTGGTGCCATTGGGTGTCAGAAGACCAGAGTTGCCCATCAACACACAGTGCGTGACCGAACCGTGTGGTGGCATAGGAGCCCCACACTCCAGCCCTGTGCGGGGCACGCCCTTGCTGAAAGAAACACTGTCGGGCAGCGATTTGTGTTTTCTCTTTCTCAGTGTCACATACTGACCTGGGTTAAGGGGCCCAACGTGTGAGTACGTGATTGTGAGTCTGAGCCCTGGGCACTTGTTTCGTGCCACACGTCTTCGAATAATCTGTGCCAGAGCCTCTGGTGACATCTCCTCCCTCGGGTTGGCAGCTGGCACGACGCCTCCCAGCACGGGTGCAAGGCTACCCATGGAGACTGGCCTACAGCACGCTGGAGCACGGGACCAGCCTGAAGACGCTCTACCGGAAGTCGGCGTCGCTGGACAGTCCGGTGCTGCTGGTCATCAAAGACATGGATAACCAGGTGGGGCCGGTCCCTGCGGTGGAGTGGTCTCGGTGATCATGTCCAAACCCACACAGAGTGGAGTCCAGTACAGCAAACTCCCCTTGCTCCATTGCACGGCTGGCGGGGCTTTGCCACTTCACATTGCTGAAGTAAATCCCATCACTGTCACCCCTGCGTACTGCAGAATCCTCTCTAAAAAGAAACCAGAGCAGATCCCCAAACACGGTCACATTCCAATCAATTTTTTTCCTATGCTGACCATGGATTAGGAAACCGTAATGATACTGAACAATCTAAAGGTGGAAAAATTGGGGGAAAGCAAATCTGGATGTGGAGATCATCGCAGAATAAGTTCCAGAGCCGTTCCAGGGCTTTTTCCCAGTAGCTAAGGCAACGCCCCCAGAACCCTGCTCGCTGGTGGCCGTACTGGGAGCCAGGCAAGGCTGTGGCTTGTTGTGCCGTGGTCCCAGCTTTGGGAAAGAGCAGAGAATGCACTGTGCTGTTCCTGAGTTTCCCCTAGGTGATGGGGGCCCTTCGGAGAGACACTGGGGAGCTCTAGGACCGCGTGCATCCGCCCCATGTTCTTCCTTACGAAGAAGCCCTCTACGATTTTAAGAGATAGATGCCATCCTTTTTTACTTTCTGGCCTTAAAGCAAATTTTATTCAATAGGCTTTCACTCATTATTCCAAAAGTTACTCATTGGAGACCTTGCTGTGAGGCACAGAATCTGTTGACAGCCTGCTCACCTCTTGATGAGCCATAAAGGTGGGATTATTTTAAGAACTAGAAGCCTGCTGTCATAATGAGTCTTGGGAAAAGTGATGTCTTTCTTGACGGTGATCTTCATGACTTTGTTTCAGTGCTGAGAGCTGTGGGGAGTTTAGCTGTTTTCATTTTGACTAGTGTCCTTTCCAGATCGGTAACGTGTTGTTCAGTAACAGTTAAAGCTGAGCAGTGGGTACGGTCAAGATTAAAATCAGGGCTGGGGATGCAGCTGGGTGGCGGAGTGCTTGCCTAACATGCGCAGGGCCCCGGACTCAATCCCCAGCCCTGCAGAAAGAGCAGATGTTGTTACAATGCGACTTCAAATGAAATCACTTAGAGATTTAATGAAATGTTTGAGAAGTTGGTTGCCGGGTGTTTGATGACGTCTGGGACTAGACACACAAACCCACACCCAAAGTGTGTATTAGTTCTTTATTTACCAGCGATAGCTGTCTCGGAAGTGTGATCCGTGCCGGGCAGGTCTGCGGGAGCAGTTTCCCGCCAGACGATGTGTGAAGGTAGCCAGCAGCCCAGCAATGTCAGGGCGTTGGGAAGTGGGGTTTCATGGATCGTGGTCCCTGGCGGTGCTTGTGCTGGGAGAGGACGCCTGGACACGAGCTCTGTTCTCCCTACCCCTCATCAGAAGAGAACACAACAGCACAAAACCTGTGAAGTTATCCAGAAATGGGTCATGCTCAGCTGTACATACAAACACGACATGTGCAAGAGGGGCAGCACCGCGGAGCTCTGCAGGATCAGCCCCCAGTGAAAACTGGTAGAAATTAGAAAAGCAGCAATCCCTTTGAGTCTGGAAATTGTCCTAAGGGCATTCAGCAAGAGAAGAAGTATTTCCTCAAGAAAATCTAATAAATCTCAGTAGTAACAGTGAGATTCCATGGCATGTGAGACAGCCCTCTCCCTGCTGCAAACCTCCCCCAGGTCAGGTAGCTGAGAGCTCCATTCCGAGAACAGGGAGCAAGAAGGTGGGACCCCTACCCCACTGGTATTCTACAAGTCTCAAGCAGCCCTGCTCCCCGCCTCAAGATCTGTGGTCTCTTGTGGGGGCTAACTAGGGATCGAACTCAGGACCTTGTGCTTGGCAGGCAGGCACAGCGCCACTGAGCTAAACCCCCCGGCTGCGGCCGTTTTTCTTAAGAGCTCCAATTTAGTCAGAATCTTGGCTGAAAGAGGTAGAGTGACATCGCAGATCAGGATCATGTCAGACTGTCGGAAAGCCTTTCCTGGGGAGTCTCAGGCTTCCCAGCAGGGGACAGACATCGCTGTTTTCTCTTGACAGATCTTTGGAGCATATGCGACACATCCCTTCAAGTTCAGCGACCACTACTACGGCACAGGAGAGACTTTTCTCTACACATTTAGCCCCAACTTCAAGGTACCTTGCATGCCTTAGAGGGGATGTTTAACTTCCCAGTGTCACACTGTCAGCTGGGGTGGGGCTGGCAGCCACAGTCCTGTGACCACATCTGGGCTTTCTGTGGCCCTGCTCAGCGTTTTGTGATGGTAGCACACAAACTTAGGGCCGGGCCTTGGGGGAGGCCCAGTCTGGGATCCAGCTCGGAGCCGTTGTGCAGCCAAAGGGTCTTTCCTGCTTCGTAGCTGCTTGGTGGCCCCACTCTGGGGCGGCCCAGGCCTGGTGGTCCGGAGATTCTTCAGTCCCACTGGTTCCCTTCCTTGAAAGTGTGCTAGCCAAGGTTTCCTTTTGGGCAACACTCCAGACTAAGGCATCTGTTCTGTTTTGTGTGCCTGTCCCTAGGTCTTCAAGTGGAGTGGAGAAAACTCATATTTTATCAATGGAGACATAAGTTCGTTAGAACTCGGTGGTGGAGGGTAAGGTTTTTGTTGTTATTGCTGTCTTAGCACTTGACCTGAGAGGGTCTGTTTTGACCCAGATAACTAAAATCTTGGTGTCAGTTGTCTTAATTTTAATACGTTTATAAAACACAGTGATTACATTCATAGTGGGGAGTTGGTGTATATGCATATCTTCATTCTTTTTATTTCCTCTTTCACATCCCTCTATCTCTAGATCCCCTTCCCATATGCAAAAGATCTCCTTGTTTCCTCTTCTCTCTTTTTTTTTCTATTATCTGTATTATTTTGCTCTTTATTTCTACCTTGGGTTTCTCAGGTAAGAGAAACCATGCATATTTAAGCTTTTGTATCTGGTTTATTTCACTTAACACCATGATCTTAAGGTGCATCCATTTTCCTACCAATGACTCGTTTGTCTTTCTTTATGGAAGAGTAGTACTCTATTGTGTATAAATGCCACATTTTCTTTGTCCATTCATCTGCTGATGGACATGTAGTCACTTCCAAGATTTAGCTGTCATAAACTGTGCTGCTACAAACATGGGTGTGCGTGGATCACCGTAATATGATGTCTTTAACTCTTTGAGGAAGATTCTTAGAAAGGGAATAGCTGTATTGAGTGGAATTTCTAGCTGCAATTTTTTGAGGCCTCTCTATACAGATTTTAGTTCATCCATGGGCTTACATTAACTAGAACTCTTCTGCCTAAATGAGACTGCTACCATTTGTGTTTTAGGAAAGATAGGCTACTTAAACGAAAAGAAGGAAGTAAACCACTTATTTTGTGAGCATTTTAGGGTTTTACCTATCTGTGGCATAAAGGAAGGCAGACAGAACGTGCACCACGTATTTCAGGGTATTCACCCTTTTTGTCTAACCTATTTTCAGGGGACGATTTGGTTTATGGCTAGATGCTGACTTATACCATGGACGAAGCAACTCTTGCAGCACTTTCAATAATGACATTCTTTCCAAAAAGGAAGACTTCATAGTTCAGGACCTAGAGGTATGGACATTCGAGTGAACTTCAGTCTGCCTTAAACTGTCCCATGAAAAAGACTGGGTTGGCTCAGTCCTCCTGACGCTCACCAGAAGACGAAGAAGGTCCAGCCCCTGCTGCCTCATCCGACCACAATGCTTTCTTTCTGCCATCAGCTCTGAGCATGGTCACCTTGCAGAAAGACCCCGAAAGGTACGTGTGGCGGGCAGACACTGGAGAAAGACCTTTAATGGCCAGATTGCTGAGAAAAGACTTTGTACTTCCACTTCTTCCAAATCCACACCACGAGGAATCAAAGTGTTTATAGATGTATGAGTTGAATGCAATTTTTATTTTTGGTAACTGTGAAAAAAAAAATACTGTGGAAATATATACATGCCTTGTGTATTTATCAGCGTAATTTTCATTACCAAAATGTACAGCTGTTGTTTGCCATGGAAAAGGTTCGTCTCATTTAGAAAAATTGAAAGGAAATAACACTTAAAGAGAATGTATGATTTTTAAAAATTGTTTTATTTATTTCTAGTATATTGTCTGAAGTGTGTTAGCAGGTTTTGTTTCTTGTTAATATGTCAAATCTTGAAATAAATGTATACATTTTGTGCTATGTTTTGGGGAACACCTTTGTTTGATTTCTGTAGTTTTATAATGAATTTTTTTTGCCCTGATTGTTTAGGGCCATGATA
The DNA here is from genome assembly GCF_000247695.1 of Heterocephalus glaber. Next base: position 536,091 of record NW_004624753.1, read on the forward strand.
GATCTTGAGCAGTGTATATATATATATATATA